>VMDO01012551.1:0-61772 GCA_007922755.1 Pedetes capensis | reverse complement strand
GGGATTTAGCTCAGTTGGTAGAGCGCTGCGCTGCAGTCTCTGAGGTCCTGAGTTCAATTCCCAGCACCGCAAAAATGGGAGAAGGACCTGGCAATCCACTCCCAAGGCAATCCCGAAACAGTCTGCCATTGAAAACCCTATGAGGGTCGCTATGAGTCGGATACCGACTCGACGGCACCTAACAACAACAACAACAACAACAACAACAACAACAAGGCACTATTGTTAGGTGCCATCAAGTCAGACTCATAGCAACCCTATGTACAACAAGTAAAATATATATGCTATTGTCAGTGCATCTCTGCTATTCATACGGTTTTCACTGGCAGATTGATTTTGGGGAGTGGGTTGCTGGGTCCTTCTCCCAAGCCTACAGTATCTGGTGTTCCCTGGTGGTCTCCCATCCAAGTACTAACCAGGCCCAACCTTGCTTAGCTTCTGAGATCTGACAGGATCGGACTCCACAGTGCTACAGCTGCAGGCCTAGGCACTATAGTAATTTCTTAAACATCATGATAATGTGTATTTGTTATCATGAAGAAAACTTACCAAGGAGAAGTTAGAACTTTTTTTTCTTGGCCTTGAAAATGGAAGAAGGAGAAAAGCAAAGATTCAAATAGTTTTCTTAACTCTAGAGCAAAGGTCTATGACCAATACAAATATTGACTCCTTAAACAATCCTATTTGTAGATAATGATTGTAAGTGAAATAAGCCAGACACAGAAAAACCAAACATCACATGTCTCCTATTATATGGAGATTCTAGATTTCAATGTATATCTAGTATTTTAATATATAGGTCATGAAAATGGAAGAGTAGGGGGGAGAAAGGATCAAAGAGGGGAGGGAAAAATAAGAATGGGTAAAGGGGGAGAAATCACATATTTTACACCCAAAGGCAAAATCTGGAGATAGGCAAGTGGAAAGAGGACCTTTGGGGAGGAGGAAAGGGATCAGAGGAGAGGAGGAGGTCATGAGAGGGTAACAGAGGAGGTGAACATGAGCAATGTACAATGACATGCATATATGGAAATGTCACAGTAAAACCCTTTGTTATACACTAGCTGAAAAATCACAAATAAAAATCCTCTTCATTCTTAAACATAAATGCTACATTCCTTGGAATGCACAGCCTGGAACTCTACTACAAATACAATCATCTCTATTAACATTGAAGTCACCGTGTTCCATTTAGGATGCAAAGAGGCACCAGCCTAGTTGGTTCCTGCCCTTATGTGGCTCAGAGTTTAATATGGGATAAGTCTAAGTCGATTGCCATATGCTGACTTGGATGTGACGTGAAACTGGAGGAAAGATCTGAGCAGCTGATGCCTCTGGTAGCTGAAGATCCCTGTGAGAACTTAGGTCAGGGATAACCAGCATGCCAAAAACCCTGAGACCCTCCGCATAGAAGGGAAGAAGACTTGAGTAAAAATGCCTTGCTTTGTGCTCGGACCCTCTGACATAACCATTTCCTAATCCTTTGCAGATGTAGCTTTACACCTGGTGTTGGAAATAGTTCAGACATCCTGAAGGTGATGCATCACAATCCTCACCTGAAACACCTGGCCATATATGGTACTCATCTCTCCCGTTTTTGGGTCAAGCGTCTGTGTCAGATTCTGCAGTACGCAATATGCACTACAGAAGAGCTTGTGTGAGTCCATGGGATGTACATACTGAGTCTTATTTTTTAATTGTTTTTCAACTTCTCAACTTTTTATTAGCACATATATATTGTACGGAATGTTTCATTATAACATTTTCATACACGTATATAAGATACTCTGATACTCATCCTCATTGTCCTCAATGTGCTCCGCTCCCTTCCTGCTGGAGTTAAGCAACCATGGCTACTTTATGAAGCTTCCCTTTAAAAATCACAAAAATAAGAAGCTCAAAGAGCTTCCAGGAGGGCGAATGAGCCCCCATGGCACACCCCATCTCCACAGGGCAGAAATTGCCATACTTAAGATGCTTCCGAGCCTTACCTTGTACATCTCTCTATCTAGTTAATATTGTCCTTAATATAATTTTTAGTAGACTAAACTAAGTGTAGGTATCACCCTGGGTTCTGTGTTCTCCTGTAGCAAATTGATCACACTTCAGTAGTGCCTGGGAAGTGCTATTTATAGCTGGTTGGTCAGAAGCACAGATCAAACAGCCTTGCAGGTGCTGACTGGCATTTGGAAGAGGGGCACCATGAGGGACTGAGCCCTCCACCTATGGGGTCTAACTGCAGGATTGATGTGAGTTAGGATTCCCAGTTGATTTCTGTTGGAAAATTGTTGGATGTGTGTTTTAAAAAAAAAATCCCACATACATTGTGGTGAACACAGGCAAAGTATTCTATATTGAGTGCATTGAGTGTGAGGGTAGGAAAGATAGTTTGTCTATCTATTTCAGTGATGCTGATAGATTTATTGGGTTCCTGAAATCCTTTGTGTCCTGGGCATTGTAGGATGTTGAGCAATATCCCTGGCCTCCACCTATGAGATGCCAGAAGCACCCTTGTCTCCAGTTGTGGCAGCCAACCATGTCCCCAAACATTTCTAAATGTATCCTGGATGGCGAAATCACCTGATTGAGAATCACTTGCTTAGGCTTCTTCCTAAATTCAGTGGAATACCGTAGTTCTTCACAAAGAGAGCCACACAGTTCTCTTTTGCTTCTAGACAGTCTAGAGCATCTGTGGTGGATCAACAGGTGCAGGATTAGAATCAGGGGCATTGTTCAGTCTGTGGCCAGTTGCATGTAAAACATTGAAAACCTTTGGTAATAATCCATGACTCATGTCTCCATGTAGGTTGGGGAAGTGTGAAATCACAAGTCAAAATTGTGAAGATATTATTTGTGTTCTCATGTGCAACAAGTTGAAACGTATCTCCTTGGTAGAAAATCACCTGGGGAACGAAGGAGTGAGGCTGCTGTGTGAAGCCTTGAAGCACCCAAACTCTGTACTGGAGATAATGATGTGAGTTAGGCTTGGGGAGGAGACTTGGGGGTGGATCTCAGAAGGCTGCATGTGGGTCCATCCATCATAAAGGTGATTGTAAAGGGATGCAGGAGAACACGGAAGGTGTAGTGAGACTGAGTCATTTCTCCATGACTCAGTTGCCTTATCAGTAGCTGGAGGGAACGCCAACAGAGGCACCCTTGAGAATGAAT
Organism: Pedetes capensis; assembly: GCA_007922755.1. Classification (NCBI taxonomy): domain Eukaryota; kingdom Metazoa; phylum Chordata; class Mammalia; order Rodentia; family Pedetidae; genus Pedetes; species Pedetes capensis. The sequence goes on along the minus strand of VMDO01012551.1, from coordinate 58,604 downwards.
TCCCGATAGGCAAGACTACCCTGAGACACTTCACATCTTACTTGGAGCTTGAGGATTTTTGTTATCATGAAACAGGATGATGTCCCTAGAGGTAGTCTAGGTGCTGGATTGGGGGTGAATATAAATAAGAAAAGTGAATTTATCTGATTCCTTTCTCATGCAGTGCTGTATACATTTTAAGTCATTGCTGGTTCCGCTAAAGTCTTCCCCACTTACTTGTGGCTAATCTATACTGGGAGCTGTCTACACTGCTGAGGGTGGTTGGTCATGGTAGCAAAAGATGGGATTCTCTATTTTCCCAGGAAGACCAACCTAGAGACTGAGTGTGAAACTAAAGAAGTGCTCAGTGCCTTAAAATGCAGGACATGCTCAAAAACATCCAAAATCAGGGGACAGAAAGGGCATGTAGACACAAAATGTGACCTGTGCATGCACGCATGTGCAAATATGTACACATGCATCTCTCAGACCCACGTGCTCGTGTATAAAATACAAGAGGACTAGAATGTTGGCAATGAACAAGATAACTGTTTATCTTAGAAAAACAGTAAAGGTTAAATACTCCATTGTCCCAGAAGTACACTTTGCTGCAAAGATTGGATGACTTTGCTGAAGCCCATCCAACTGGTGGTAATCTGACTTGGAACTGCAATCAGAGATGCAGTTTCTCAGTTCTGTGCACTGATTTCCCTTCTTTCTGTATTTTGACTGAGTTTTAGTTCCTTATGTTCTCTAGTGACCACAGAGGCAAGGAACGAGCTGGAGGATCTTATGTGAGGCATCGTGAGAGCATTGCCACATAAAGCTCAAGTGAGAAGATGTGTTTGTCCTTGCAGGTTGTCACATTGCGATCTCTCCTTTGTTGCCTGTGAAGTCTTCGCTCAAGCCCTTTTGTACAACAGAAGCCTGTCTCTCCTCGATCTGGGGTCAAATTTCCTGGAAGATCATGGAGTGACATTTCTGTGTGAAGCCCTCAGGCACCCAGGCTGTAACCTACGAGAGCTGTGGTAGGACTGGACATGGTCTCATTTGAACACTGGGATTCAGGAAGGAAATAGGGTTAAATGGTCTATATGTCTATGCCCTGCCAGAATCCATATGTTGAATGATAACTTGCATGGTGACTGTATTGAAGGTTGGGGTTTAGGGGAGTTGGTTTAGGTCATAAGAGTGTAGTCTCCATGAATTGGGTGGTTGTTTCAGGGTGCCATGGAGTCAGAGCCAACTCATAGTGACCCTATGTTCAACAGAACGAAGCACTACCCAACACTGTGCCGTACCCAGGATCATTTTTGTTTGAGCCCATTGCTGCAGACACTGTGTTTTTACTCATTTTGAGTCATGCCACACCAGCCAAAGGAGCTCCCAATGACTTTACTCCATTCCCAACATTAATGTCAACTCTACTTTGAAGAGGCAACTCTTCCCCAGTCATTCCTTGAACGTCTTCTAACCCGAGGTGGCGGGGGATGGGGGGACTCATTTTCCAGCACTATATCTGACAGTGTTTCTTTGCTATTCATAGGGTTTTCAATGGCTAATTGTTTCAGGAGTGGGCTGCTGGGTCCTTCTCCCTAGTCTGTCTTAGTTTGGAAGCTCAGCTGAAACCTGTCCACCATGGGTGGCCCTGCTGGCATCTGAGATACCGGTGGCATAGTTTTCAGCATCACAGAAATATGCAAGGCACTACAGCCTTGACAGACATGGGGGATGAATGGCATTAGTGTCCTTATAAAAGAGGCCTGGAGACTGCCTATCCCTTCCACTATGATAGAACACAGAAAGTGCCATCTGTGAACTGTATCAGGCCTCCTATATCTCCTCCTGTGCACATCATGCACAGGACCATGCATCTCAAACTTCTCATGAATTCATCAATTGCTGAGCATGTTGGAGGTTCTGTTACAGGTTCATATGACCCTTGTCATACATCCACGACGTTCTTGAATTTCAATCACCACTGCAAACTGGCCTTGCATTCCTCAAAGGACAACTGAGGTGCCATCATTTTCTGATGGTCCTGCCCATCACATGATGGCACTAGCATTCATTTGATTGATGTCATCTTTTGAGCAAAAATCATACTACATATTGCTATTGTAATTCAATTCAACTTTGAAAAATAATACATAAATAACACCTTAGAATATATATACATTTTTTCGGGCACCCTCAGTATAATATCAACCAAATATCTATCACCTATCCATCTTTCATTTAACATATCTACTTAATGTCTGTATCTATTATTGTTAGGTACCATTGAGTCAGGTCCAACTCGGTGAACCTCATAGGATTTTCGATGGCTGATTTGTTTTAGGATTGCTTCAGGAGTGGATTACCATGTCCTTTCTCATTTTCTTCTGGTGCTGGGGATTGAGCCCAAGTCCTCAGAGTACAGAGAAGCACTCTACCAACTGAGCTAACCCCCAGCCCCTGTATCTAAATATTGAGTATTTAATACTTTATCCATCAAGCTACACTTCTGTTCTCTACCTATGTTCTATCCACTATCTCTTATCACTACCTGCATTATTGTGGAACTACCCCAGGGAATCATAAGCCTGGGACCTGTAGAATTCTGGAGGACATGTCATCCTATTGAATTAGCAAAGGAGGTCTCACCACAGTGGGGAACTTTGCACAGAGTTTGAAGGCGGTGATAGAGTAGTTCTGCTAACATTCAGGACGTAAGCATTTTAGTCAGGGAGAACAAGAGCAGAATCTCCAGGGAGGGGAGATGCAGGCCAGGCAGGACTGCAGGGAGATGGACTGGAGCAAAGCTGAGCAGGTGGAAGGAAATTGTCAGCAACATCTTGGAAGTACTTGGACACGTCCTGCTTCACATGACTAAACGAGAGTAGGCAAAAATTGATAGGAGCGCGTGTGTACGTGTGTTTGCGTACGATGGCGTATGTCTCTCCCCAGGTTGACAAATTGTCATCTGACTCCTGCTTGCTGCAGAGATCTCGCTGCTGTTCTCATTTGCAACCAAAAATTAAAGACCCTGAAACTTGGGAACAATAAAATACAAGATATTGGTGCCAAAGCATTGTGTGAAGCTTTGAGGCATCCTAACTGTACCTTACAGACGCTTGAGTGAGTATCTACTGTCATTTTGGGGAAGAGTTCCCCTATTTGAAGAGGAAGAAGGATGGAGGATTAATAGGGTTGAAAACAAGTCTGTCTGACATAGTCTCATGAATAAAATACTGTTCGATTAAACCAGGATTTGCTCAGTCTTTGTCCTATGGACATTTGGAACTGGTTAGAGCTTTCCTTTGAGGTGCTGCCCTGACCATGGTAAGATATTGGGCAGTCCCCCTGGTTACTATCAGGAATTGCCCATAGCATTCCTCAGTTGGGACCAAATGTCTCGGGCCCTTGCCACATGACCTCCAAGGGGTAAAAGTGCCCTGGCTAAGAGTCATGCACCTAGACCCTAATGTCTCCTGCTCAGAGGCATGGAACTGGCAGGGAATAAGAGTGAGTGTCTCTGCTGTGTCCCTTGTTACAGCCTGCAAGAGTGTGAGCTCACCCCAGCATGTTGTGTAGACATTGCCTCGGCTCTCGTCACCTGCAAAACGCTGAGGAACCTGAACCTCAACTCGATTACCCTGGATGATGTTGGGTTGGTGACACTGTGTAAAGCTTTGGTCCACCCGGAATGTGGCCTGGAGCTGCTTGGGTAAGTGGGTGCTGTCTTCCATGGCGGTCAGTGACCTCAGAGCGATGCCTGTGTGCTGTTGCTTTGCTCAACCTTGGCCACACTGACATTGGGCTGGAGAGGGCTCTGTGGTGGGGAGATGCCTGTGTTCTGTGGGACACTGAGGACCATCCTGGGCCTCTCGCCACTCATCAGACGGCAGAGTACCACACTATACCTGCAGCCCCCAAAATATCTTCGGACATTGTTAGGTCTCCCCTAGGAGACACAATTGCTCCATTGAGGACCATGGCTCTTCTACAAATACCACATCCTATGCACATTGCCAGTAAATGTGCAGCCCCAGCCCAGAGTCGGGAAGGGGCTCCCAAGGGGCTGAGTACAGTCCTGAGCAGATACTCAGTGTAGCACAGCAGGGAAAGTAGCTCTGAATATTGCATCGGCCCTTGGGAACCTGCCTGACCCGTGCGGGACAGTATTTGGATGCCTGCATGGTGAGGGCGAGACTCTGAGCCAAACGGTTCACGTCTCTGCCCTGGGGTCTACCCTGGGGTGTGAGGAGTGACGGGGAAGGAGTGAGAGGCAAGAAGTGCTGAGGTGGGGCACAGAGCTGGGAGGCGGCGAGGGAGGTCTCCAGTCACAGCAGGACTGATGGAGGAAGAGGCCGAAGAGTCAGGGGCTGAAACAGGCAGCCAGATCCAAAAGAGCCCAGCAGAACTGTGAGTTCTCTGTGTGTTGGCTCCCTTCATCCCCCCAGGAGCCCCTGGAGGGCACTCAGGTTTCCCTACCCTACAGATGAGGGCACTGCAGCTCAAAGGTGGGCTCTTCTCCTGAGGGCACAGGCTAGGGGTTACCAGACCTTGAAGGTGAGCGTGAAGGCTCCAGCCTTGTGGTTCTTGACCAAGATGCTTGAGCAGAAATGCACCCCCCTCCCCCGGGTGACCTTAAGAGCTCTGAGTGGAATTGAAATGAGCCACCTGAATATAGTGGGAAGATGACCTGGGTAAGGGAGCCCAGCAACGGCAAGGTTGTGAGGCAGGGCCAGGTTTTGTGTTTCACGGTAAGGAACCATAGAGTAAGAGAGAAATGGATTCAGAGACAGTACAGACCCAGCTCCTAGAGGGAGGAGTTGGTCATTTGTGATGTGCATTATAAAATCACTATCATGTCTCCCTCTTCTTCAACTACCAACCTCATACCCCAATTGTGGCACCTCTTAGGTGGGGTGACTATCTTTACAGGAGCAAACATTCATCCCAGTTCTTCCTGGATACCCTTTTAAGCAGGCTGTGTCTGCAAGTGAAAGGGAACTTAGCCATCCTCCCTACTTCGGAAAATCCAAGGGTAATGAAACTCCCACTCCTATTGTATCTCAGGTCCATGAATTTTTGTCACCTGACAACACTCTGCAACTTCCTTGTATAATTGGAAATGAAAAGACATGATTATAAACACAAGTCAAGAAAGGAAGACATAGGGAGAGAAGGGAACATCGGGGAAATCTGTCATGTTCTCTCAGGAAGACTCTTGTTCCAGTCTTATTTGTGAACTTCTCATTTTGATTTCTCTGGACCTTAGGGGTTTCAGCCTTTTAGGAGTCACAAAGAGATAAACATGATCCAGCTGATAAGACAAGAGGATCAGCTGGTGAAGAAATAGGAAATCCAGGAGAAGTAACATCCCAACTGCGAAGGGAAAAAATTTCAAGAAAGTGTACTTTACTATATCAAAAGCCCACTAGTTAAGTAAGACAGAATTTGCAAAAGGATTTGAAGTTTTTGCTGTCCATGAAAACCAGTCTTATTGAAGTAGGCTCAGGAAACAATGACCTGGAAGGAAATAAAGACAGTGATAGTAGACGGGAATGTCTGAACTATTTGAGTGAAGTTATAAACAGAATGTGTTTAAAATTATCTCACAGAAATTGAGTAGAGATGCAAAGGGAACAGGCTATGCATTGATAACTTTGAAGTTGGTGATGAGTACATTAATTATGTTTGTTAGGTGCCATCTAGTTGGATCTGACTCATAGCAACCCAATGGACAACAGAACATAACACTTCTCAACACTGTGTCATGCATTGAACTATGTCAGTGTTTCTCTGCTATTCATAGGGGTTTCAATGGTTAATTGTTTTGGGGTTGTTTCAGGAGTGGGCTACCAATTCTTTCTTCCATTTTTGTATAAATTGTCATCTTTACCTAACTTCAGTCTTTAACTTAAATCTTAACCTCTTGATACACATTTTACATGGACTTCCACTGGACCATATAAATGAGGGTTTTCTTATTGCATAGAAGTTCTTGCTTCCTCTTCACATTTAATACAGTCCTGCCCATCATTTCCAAAGAAGGATGAGCAGAAGTGATAGGCATAGGGATGTACAGAGGCAAGTAATTACGTATTTCTGTCTTCCAGGCTGGACAAATCTGTAATGTCTTTGGCAACAGAGATGGTGCTGGGAGCCGTGGAACAGAAACGTCCCCTGCTGGTCATTTCGCACCAACCTTGGGTTGAAGCGGAGCTCAGGATGAGGGGTGTTCCTCTAGAAAGGAAGACTCTGACGTAATCTCAAAGACTTTTCCTTGGTCACACCAAACATATGTCCCCCTACACACCCTATCTCAAAACTGCGCATGATGGTAGTGGTGGCGGTGGTCTCTGGGTTGCTCCTTCTGTGTCCTATTTCCTAGAATTCCCACCCTACATGCACTATTTAGAATAACAAATTTATTAAATGAGTCCTAAGCACGATAGAAAGCATGAGTTTTTGGGGGGAGGGGGCATGTGGGTGTTGCAACAGTAGCACAGTGTAGCTCAGGTTGGCCTGGAACTCACTGTGTAGACCCAGCTCCAACTTGCATGCATCCTCCCGCCTCAGCCTCCCAAGCTGGGATTGCTGGTGTGCTACCACACCTGGCTTTTGGTTTATTTTTTCAATACGTCTCTTGGAGTGTTGGGGCTTGAACTTAAAGAAACCCTGATCCTCTTTTATATCTGACTTGGGAGTGTTGTTAGCACGTGCTTACACATGGTATTGCTGTCACTACATCTGACATTGATCCAAACTTTTTACTGAACTCCTCTGCATGAGTTCATATCATCATCCCAATAGACACAAACATCATAATCCTGAGTGCAAAGTGTGAATATCAATATCCCAGGTGTCTAAAACCATGAAAAATCAGAATCTTGAATATATAACTCTCGAAAATAATTTCAAAAATGCCTTCAAAGACATTTCCTGCATTTAAAAGGATTCATCTGAGAAACATAAGTTCATGACAAAACATGTCATACATCACTTTGTACAATTAAATCGGCAATAACGTACTTATACCTATTTTTGCACACATAAGCAATCAGCTGTACTAATCACAGTTGTATAACAGTTATGAATAGTCAGATTGTTCATAGGTCAGAAAATGGCTAAACGCGTATCACTATCATTGGTAATTGTGCACCCAACTTTTAACCTCATTTATCTGAAATACCATGATGGAAAAAAATCTGTTTCTTGACAAGTTGGATCAAAAACCATGATGGGTCACCACTACATGCAGTCACCCAGTGAACTAATTTCTTGGGTCATTTCCTTTCATAAATGCAGATCCTGAATAAGATATATATTCCTTATACATTTTTACTTAGATTCACAATCTTTATACACAATCATAGACTTCAAAAAGTCTATGTTGTGGTAGTACACTTTTATGAGGTCAAACTTGCAAAAATAATGTATAAAATGAACTAGATATCTCAAAGTCTTATGCAACTCATACCTCAGGCATTGGAAATGATGGAAAGATGAGTAGATAGCATGTTGAATTGTTTAAAAATGCTGATGGTTTAAAATAGTGGAGAAAACCCTAAACTTTGATATTTAAGAAAATGTCTTACAGGGTGGATTATAGTCAATTGCACAGTTGTCAGAACTTACCAACTTTAGTAGTTTTAGAAAATTATGAGCTCTGGCATTAGATGCATATACACTTATATCTTGTTGAACCCTTGATTGTTATGATTTTAATCTTACTGTTTTCATTTTAAAGTCAAATTTTTCAGATGTAAGTATAGCTACCCCTGCTCATAGTAGGTTTCAATTTGCATGGAATATTGTTTTCCACCTTTTTAATCAGCATATGTTTTACTGGTGAGTGAGTTTCTTGTAGTAGCGTATTTTTGGGTGCTAAGTCTATTCAGCCAGTTTGTCTTTCAATTGGAGAATTTAGTGCAGCTACATTTGGGATTAATGATTATTTTCTCTTGTCATTTTGTGAATTTCCCTGTGGTTTTAAATATCCTTTCTTCCTCTCCATCTTTGTGGATTGGTGTTTACTGTTTTGATAAGGTCTGATGTTTTTCCTTATGTATAACAGCTCTTCTAGTGGTTTTTTTTTTTTCTTTGTTTTCACAACGATAGTTATCTTGTTCACTGTTGGGTATAAGTCCTTTAATCATGTTTTGTGAGGGTGGTGGTAGTGGTGGTGATGAATTCATTCCATTTTTATTATCTTGGAAGTTTTCTTTCTAAAGGATAGCCTCTTGGATATAATCTTGTTAGAACTAATACTGTGAAGATGGCTATACTACCAAAAGAAATTTATAGATTCAACACAATTCCCATCAAAATTCTAATGACATATTTCACAGAAGTAGAAAAAAACCCTTAAAATCATATGGAAACCCAAAAGACTTCATATAGACAAAACAACCCTAAGCAGAAAAACAGTGAAGGAGACATCACAATACCTAACTTCAAATTATACTACAGTGCTAAAGTGGCAAAAATAGCTTGCTACTGGCACAAGCAGGCATGAAGATCAATGGAACAGAAGACCCAGATATATTCCCATGCAACTACAGCCAACTGATCTTTCACAAAGGGGCTAAAGGCACACATTGGAGAAAAGATAGCCTTTTCAACAAATGGTACTGGAAAAATTGGATATCCATATGTAGAAGAATGAAAGTAGACCTGTATCTCTCAATCTGTATGAGAATCGGCTCAAAATGGATGAGAGACCTCAACATAAACCAGAAACCTTAAAACTAGTAGAAGAAAATACAGAGAATTAACTCTAACACACAGGCATAGGCAAGTATTTCCTTAACACTCCAATAGCCCAAGATACTGCACCAAGAATCAACAGATGGAATTACATAAAACTAAAGATTCTGTACAGCAAAGAAAATACAGTAAATGGAGAGCCCATAGAATGGGAGAAAATCCTTGCATCCTACACATGACAGAGGATTAATTTCTAGAATATACAAAGAACTCGGGAAATTAAACACCAAAGTAACAAATAATCCAATAAATGGGTAAAGGAACTGAACAGGCAGTTCTCAAAAGAAATACAAATGGCCAATAAGTACATGAAAATATGTTCAATATCACTAGCCATTGTTACATGTCAGGTTGAGTCCTACTCATAACACTGTGTACAACAGAATGAAACACTACTTGACACTATGTCATGCCTGGCACTATGTCAGTGCTTCTCTACTATCCATAGGATTTTTCATGAGTGTGCTGTCAGGTCCTTTTCCCAAGCCTATAGCACCCAGTATTCCCAGGCAGTCTCCCATCCAAGGACTAGCCAGGCCCAACCCTGCTTAGCTTCCAAGATCTGATGAGACTTGCTGCCAGAGTGGTATGGCTATAGACCCTAGCTGCTAGGAAAATGCAAATCAAAAACTACACTGAGATTCCATCTCTCTCCCACAATGGCCAAGATTAACAAACAAACACTGGTGATGATGTGGAGAAAGGAACCCTTACATACTGTTGGTGGGACTGTAAATTACTTCAGCCACTATGGAAGTCAATATGGAGGTAGCTTAGAAAACTAAAAGAACTATCATTTGATCCAGCTATACCACTTCTAGGAATATACCCAAAGGAAGATAAGTCATATCACAGGGACACTTGCACCTCCATATTTCATGCAGCACTCTTCACAATTGCAAGGGTGTGAAATCAACCCAGATTCCATCAACAAAGGATTGGATTAAAAATTGTATAGGTACACAATGGAATATTACTCAGCAGTAAAGAACAATGAGATTGTCATTTGCAGCAAAATGGATGGTACTGGAGAGTATCGTTTTAAGCAAAATAACTGAGACCCAAAGAGAAATATCCTGTTGTCACTCATATGCAGGAGTTAAATCTGCCTTAAAGGAAAAAATGTATACATATATAAATGAACAATCATACTTATCTAAGAATGGAAAATGCACGTGGACCCCATATGAGAGAAGAGACTAGTGAAAGGGAGTGGGTATTGAAGGGGAGATGGAGATTTAAAAATATAGGATGCAACTCTACAGAAATAGAAAAAAGGAGGAAAGGAGAAAAATCAGGGAAGAACGAATGGTTGCATAGCTGTATACGACTGTATTGCATGCTAATTAAAATTCTTTTGGTTTTTCTGTAAAATGTTTAAAGATATGGAAGTGTAAGCCATACTGATCTGTTAATTACACAATGGATATAATTACTGACTTACTACTCTGTACCCACTAACATGTACATATTTTCCTTTTTTATATTTTATTTATACATGTATAACACAAATATCCCTCTATTCATTTCTATATCACTATCTCTAAAATAACATGAGTTCACACTGACATTTCTGATTCCAGTTAACATTGTGGCTCATCCTAACCTTCTCTCCACATTTGTAATGCATTTCTCTGACCGTGGGGAAATCTGGCTGTTATCTACAATTTGTATGTTTTTTCCAATCTTGCATATAAAATATTTTCAAAATTGATAATTCCCCTGTAAGAAACAAGTTTACAAAGTACAGTGTTTGTGTTAAGGCTTTTTGTCTTAGCCTCACAGTAGGGAGATAAAATACTATTTTCCAAAATTAGTTACTGTATTAATTTCCTAGGGCTGCTGTAACAAAGTACCGAAACCCAGGTGGCCTCAGAGTTATGAAGTCTTTGTTGTTGTTAGATGCCATCAAGTCAGGTCCAACTCATAGTGACCCTATATGAAACAGAATGAAACACTCCCTGACACTGTGCCATGCTTAGTACTATGTCAGTGCTTCTCTGCTCTTCATAGGGTTTTCAACGGCTGATTGTTTCAGGAGTGGGCTCCCAGGTCCTTCTCTCAGTTATGAAGTCTAGACATCTAAAATCAATGAGAGCTGAGAAGTAGAATCTCTTCTATGCCTCTCTCCTAGTTTCTGGTGGTTTAGTGGCCATTTTTGGTTTACAGATATGTAGCACCAATCTTTGCCTTCATCTTCACATAATATTCTCCCTTTATCTCTTCCAGTCATCTGCCTTCTGTGCATGGCTGTCTCTATGTTCAATTTTCCCCTTTTGATGAGGACATAAAATTGATATCCCGGCACATCTGCCAGTTTATCATGCTGTGGGAGCTTGCATGTTGCTGTGATGCTGAAACCTGTGCCACAGGTATCTCAGATACCAGTAGGGCCACCCATGGTGGACAGGTTTCAGCTGAGCTTCCAGACTAAGACAGACTAAGGAGAAGGACCTGGCAGCCCACTCCTGAAACAATTAGCCATTGAAAACCCTATGAACAGCAGAGAAGCATATCAAATAGAGTGTCTGAAAAATGAGCCCCCCGGGCTAGAAGCCGTTCAAGAAACAACTTGAGAAGAGTTGCCTCCTTAAAGTAGAGTTGACCTTCATGATGGGAATGGAGTAAAGCCCCTGGGAGCTCCTTTTGCTGATATGGCATGACTCAAAATGACAAGAAACACAGTGACTACAACAAGAGGCTCAAACGTAAGAAAGATCATGTGCATGACACAGTGTTAAGGTAGTGTTGTGCATAGGGTTGCTGTGAGTGGGACTCTACAGCACCTGACAACAACAAAGTGGCACTGGATTGGCACCCAACCTAATGGCCTAATTTTATCTTGATTACCCCTATTTCCAAGTAAAGTTATATTCTGAGACACTGATGTTAAATGCTTCAACATATCTTTTTGGGGAGGCCCACTTCAACCCACAATACTTTACCACTGGTGTTTCATCACCACCGACTTCTGTTGTATTGTGCATTTTCGGTACAATCATATATGGTTGTAGCTGTTGGAATTTCATTTGGGGTCCTTCACCCCTCCATGATAGCTGATTTGAACTCTTTTGGAAGCATGTGAAACATGACTATGGTACGAAATTCAAAATTATACAAAAAGGCATACTCACACAAGGGTGTCTTCTTCCTCATTCTTTACTACCTATTCCCATTTTTCAATTCTGTCCCCCCTTTCACAACCACCCCATAGAGACAACAAATCTCTTTAGTTTCTGTTCTATCCTTCCCAGATTCCTTTTGCACAAACAAGCAAATCCATACTGATGTTCTAATAGTTCCTTTTCTTTCATCAAGGGCCATATACCATATTCTTTTCTATGTTGCTTCCTTCGCTTAACAGGATGCCCTAGAAATTACACTAAGTCATTTATTAACTTCATTCTTTTTTGCAGTTATGCAGTGCTTGTGACAGACTTTAAGGCTGCTCTGTGATTTCTGCCTCCTGACATTCTTATCATTGTGTAATTCTCTTGATTGTGGGCATGACCTGTGAACCGCCTCTAACAAGTAGAATATAGCAAAGGTAATCAGATGTCACTGCCATGATTATTTTGGGTGACATTGTTACTTCCATCTTGCTAACAAACGGTCCACATTGTGTCTCTCCTCTGCGAGCTTTGATGATGGAAGCCAACACATGGAGGAACTGTGGGAAGCCTTTAGTTGCTGAGGACCCATTCCACTGATCAATTCCTCTGGACCCACAAGCTCTAGATAAGGTTCAGGAACTAAATTCAAGGTACCAAGGATTTTGAATAAGTTCGTTGAGTGAATCATTTATGTGAATGCATTGGTGAATTCCTTAACTCCAAAACTCTGAAGACCATGGTCATTGTTCCCATCGAAATGGTATGGGAAGAATGTCTTTGGTGGCTGGAGGTAGCATAGCAGTGGAAGGAGAAAAGGTTTTAGCATGAATATCTAATTTTGATTCTTAGATTGTGCCCTTCATAGGAAAGTGAACTTGGTATATTTACTAAAACTCTCAGGCTTATTTTTTATCAGTAGAGAGTGGAAATAATAAAGTCCCTTTTCTGGTCGTGGTTGTGAAGATTAAAAGAACTATTCTTCCCCTGTCATTTTCTTTCAGCATTTATAAAATGTCATTTCATCCCACCTGGGGATGTATGGTTTCTGCTGAAGAATCCGCTGTTAGGCTAATTGAAGCACCCTTAAATGGGACCTGTTGGTTTTCTCTTGCAGGTTTTAAAATTCTTTGTCTAGCCCTTGATAATTTGACTATAATAGTAGTGGTGAAGACCTTTCTGGTTATGTCTTTTTTGGGTTCTACAGGCCTTTTTCATATGGTATCCATATATTTCCCAACATTAGGAAAGCTTTTGGTTATTATTTCCATTGAACAGGTTTTCTAGGTCTTTTTCTTCCAATAACTCCATAAATATTGATATTTGTTTAATGGTGTGCCATAGGGTCTTGAGAGCTCTCTTTACTCTTTCTCATAGTTTTTCTTTTTCTCTTGTTCTTTTCACCTGAGATATCTCAAAAGACTTGCACCCAAGTTCAGGTCTTCTTTCTTCCATTTGAGCTATTGTTGAGGGTTTAGGCTGTGTTTTTATTGAACTCTTTGAGTTCTTCATTTCCAAGTGTTCTGTTTGGTTGTCAATTTCTGTCTTCGCTGAATTTCTCATTCATATCACGTTGTTTTTCTAATTTCATTCGACAGTCTGTATTTTCTTGAATATCACTGAAGTTCTTTATAATAATTCCTTTAAATTCCTTATGAGAGATTTCATCCATACAATTTTCTTTGGGAACTGTTGCTAGAGTTAATTGTATTCTTTTGAAGATGTCACATAACTGTGAGGTTTGTTTTCATATTTCTTGTGCCCTTATGTTGAAATTTGTCCATCTACTGTATTAGTTATCTCTACCACTAGGTAGCCTTTGTATCAATGGCTTTCTCCTGAAGATGTGGGCTTTGGTTCCAGCTGGGCACCATAGAACAGCCTCCCTATTACTACTTGTCCATAATTAATGACTACGGGCACAGTGTACGTTGTGGTAAAGTTGAAGAGACTCAGTGTCTGTGGGGTCCACACAGCACTGGGGACACACTTATCACTCAGGTGGGAGTGGTGTATACAGCAGAGCATTGGGGCGCACATTGTGTGGCCACGCTGACAATCTGAATGCTAGCACCGGTCAGGCAATGGGCATTACCTAAGACATGGCTGAGGCGAAGCTCTGCTGCTGCCAACAGACTTGGGTACTGCCCACTCTGGCACAGTGTGTATGGGAGGAGGGGGGCAGAAGCAACTGTCCTCAGGCCGGGCAGTACCATGCCCCCAGGTCAGTGTGACAGAATGCCTGTGGGGTCTCAGAGATTGAGACATGCATAGGCTTCCAACTTCTATAATGGTAAGAATTCGTATAACACCTCCCTTCTCAAGATGGCACCCAGTACAAACTGGGGGGCTCCAGGGGGATGATGTGAATTCCTTCTCCAAAGCAAAGGTTTCTTTGGGAAATGAGTAGCTACTACTGACTTTTTTGTGTTTGTGTTGGGTGCCTTGCTGGAACGCACCTGTTCACACTTTTGCCTTCCCCAGCTGGGGAGCTAGGGGGCAGCTGCCAGGGGGTTTGGTTTTCCTTCTCTGCTGTGATCCCAGGTCTCAGAGTTTTATGGGATTCCAGTCTCTTCCTTGCCGGTTCCTGGTGCTCTTCAGTCACTGACCTCAAAATATAATTATCTGGCTGTTCCTTTGGCTTTATTTTGTGGAGGAGGCAATGGGTGCTGGGCACACCTACTTGGCCATCTTGAAAAATCCAATACTCGCCTTCTATGTCTGGTTTGTTGAGAGTTCTGTTGGGGGCTAGAGATACAGTGCAGCATATGCACTTAGAATGTGCAAAGCCTCGGGTTCAACCACCAGCACCAGAAAAGAAAAAAAATGTTTTATCATACAGGACTTTTTGATGTAGGTGCTCATTTCTGTAATCTTCCTGCTTATCTTTTCTTTCACTATGTGTGTAGGATTTGGTATATTGTGTTTCCATTTTCGCTGGTCCCAAGAAACTTTGAAATTTTCCTTTTTGACTTCCTCATTAACCCATTGGTCATTTAGGAACACGTTGTTTAATTTCCATGTATTTGCATAATTTCCATAACTTTTTTGTTGGTCGAGTTTTACTCTGTTGCCATTAGAAATATTACTTGATATGATTTTGATTTTTAAAAATTTCAGGACTTGTGACCCAAAATATTGCCCATCCTGGAGAATGTTCCATGTGTGGCCAGGAAGAACATGTATTTAGTTGTTAGATAGAATGTTCTATATGAATGTCTATTAGGTTCTTTTTGTTCACAGTGCTGTTTAACCTTGAAATTTTTCAATTTTTCTCTGTGGATACTTTCATCGCTGAAAGTAGGGTGGTGAAGTCCCATACTTTTTTCGTATTGCTAACTAGTTCTTTAGGTCTATTAGTGTTTATGTATTTAGGTGCAACAATGTTGGGCACATTATGATGCCCAGCACAAATTGGTGGTTAACGTGGCTGGATTGAGAGATACCTTTAAGAGGACCCGATTCTCGGTGGGTCTGAGAGGGTGTTTCCAGAGACTATTCCCATGCGGATCAGAAAATGAGTTGGAAAGACCACGTTGAATGTGGGTAGCACCATCTGCCAGGCTGGTGGTGTGGATGGAACCAGCCACAGAAGGGGGAAGTGTGCACCCTTCACTCTTCTCAAACAGTTGTGATTTATGATGCTGTCACTTTCCATGGACATCAGGCTCCAGAACCTTCAGCCTTTGAACATGAACTCACACAGGGGACTTTACAGGCGGCTTCCTGACCTTCAGACTGGGGCTCCATCATTGCTCCCTCTTCTTCTGAGACTTCCACCTTCCTGTACTGGTTTCCCTGGCCCTACACTCACAGATGGTCATTGTGGGACTATTCAGCCTGTGATCATGTAAGCCACTCAAATAGACCCTCTCATTATTATATATATCCTATTGGTTATATTCCTCTGGAAAACCCAAATATACATCTTTATGTAATGTCCCTCTCTATATTCTTTGTACATTTTTAAGTCTATTGTTTAAATGTAGGTACTATTTTTCCCTTTATTAGTTTTCATTTGCATGAAATTCTTATAATCTTGTTAGGTGCCGTCCAGTCGGTATCCCACTCATAGCAACCCTACGTACAACAGATGAAGCACTATTGTCAGTGCTTCTCTGCTATTCACAAGGCTTTCAATGATGGGTGGTTTTTTGGGGGGTGGGGGGAGTGAGTTGCCAGGTCCTTCTCCCAAGCCTACAGCACCTGGTGTTCCCAGGCAGTCTCCCATCCAAGTACTAACCAGGCCTGACCCTCCTTAGCTTCTGAGATCTGATGGGATTGGATGCTACAGGGCTACAGCCGCAGGCAATAATCTTGTAGGTGAAGTGAATCCAATCCATTTACAAAGTAACTAATAAGAATTTACGACTGCCATTATGTTACCTGTTTTTCTAATTGCCCTATAGATTGTTTCTTCCTCATTGCCTTTCATTGTAATTAAATGATTTTCTCTAGTAGCATGTTTTGATTCTTGGCTTTTTATTTTTAGTGGATCTACAGTGACTTTTTACTTGGTGGTTACCATGAGGCTTACAAAAGAAATCTCATAATTACAAGTTTTTTTAAACAGCAACTTAACCTTGATCATAAATAAATACCAGCTGGGTACAGTGGTACGCATGCCTTTAATCCCAGCAATTTGGGAGGCAGAGGCAGGAGGATCTCAAGTTCAAGGCCAGAGGCAGCCTGCAGAACTTAGCAAGACCTTGTCTCAAAATACAAAGTAAAGAATGGGCTAGGGGATATAGTTCAGAGGCTAAGCACTTGCAAAAAAAGCATACCTGAAGCCCTGGGTTCAACACTCCAATACCAGTAAATAAACCTTAGATATGTCCTTTTTGGATTTGATATTACAATTTTCATCTTTTTGTTTGCCTGCCTAGCCCTTGACAATTATAGTTATCCTTCTCAACAGTTCTCTCTTTCAGCATTCAGGTTAAGGATGTAAGTGGATTATATACCACAGTTACCATATAGTTACCACTTTTTTACCAATGTATTTTCTATTTTCTGCTGTTTTCTTGTTATATGTTGCCATCTTTTGCTTTAAAGAACTCTTAAGCATTTCTTGTAGGGTAGGTCTTGTGGTGATCAATTTCCTCAGCTTTTGTTTTGGAAAATGTTCTCTTGGTCGTTTCTGAAGAACAGCTTTGCTGGATGCAGTGTTCTTTACTGGAAGTTTTCCTTCAGCTCTGAATGTATATCATCCCACCGCCTTTGGCCTGCTAGGTCCGCTGAGAAGTCTAGTGCTAGACATATTGTGTGACCTTTGTATGTTATCTGGTTCTTTCAGATCCCTCTCCCTGTCCTTGGAGAGTTTAATTATGATATGTCATTGAGTTGAATCTGTAAGTGACCTTAGACTTTTCTATACCTATTTATATCCTTCTTCAAGTTTGAAAAGTTTTTCTATTTCCTTGAATAGACTTTCTACTCTTTTGCCATTTTCAAGGCTCTCTTGAAACCCTAATGACCCTTCAATTTACTCTTTTGATATTGTCTCTTAGATCCTGGATGTTACCTTCATTTTTTTACAGGAACTTGAGTTTATATAGCCAGCTTCTATGCTCCCTCACTTTTCTATTTTGTAGCAAGAGTTGTATAATAAATCAGGCTAACAAGGCATAAATAGTTTATTGCACATGCAGTGGAGAACCAATAAATGTTTAATTATGCCAGTGAGAAATTTATACATAATCTGAAAAAGATCACAATGGATTCTTTTTAAATCTAGTGGATTGGGACCTACTAAAGGAGATTGGAAATTACTATCAGATCCAAAACATTTCAAATATACATCTGGAAAATCTGTAAAGTTTGGGTAGATGTTGGGTTAAGTGACGTCAACGTATTATACAGACACATTCTAACATCACTTTCATGTCAGAGGATTGGAGTTCTTTCAGATTTAAGTTCTGACATTCAAAGACATCCCCTAATTAAAGCTATACCTCACTTAAGGGATTTGTTCTAAATATTAGAAAGTAGGGTGGGCATTCTAAAGATGGAGAAAGGACACTGAAGTGATAGCCCCAAAATCAGACACCACTACCATGACGTGCCATTATGAGACAGCATGCGCCAGGTAGAGAAATGCCCATCGTGAACAAGGAACGCACACTCTCAGGCTTTTTCTGGGTGTTCCCTGTTACAGGCGCAAACCCCTCAGCTTGAACTCCTCTTTAACCCAAGCCCAGGTTGAAATAGTCAGGTTGGGTTTTCTGTCTTCCACATCTTGTAGCAACACCTCTAATTCCTCACCAAGGGCATGTCTGTTCAGCCTTGAAAAAATAAAAATAGTTTTCTTTATACATAATTATTTCCCTGTCTACATCCTTAGGCCTACCTCTCCTCTTTATCCTTCCTTTGGAATGTGAAATTATGAACCCCTCCTACAGAGTAAGAAACCCTTCATTTATATGATACATTGGAAGTCCACATAAATCTTAACCTGTTGATGTGGTTTTAAGTTAAAGACTGAAGTTTTATGTATATATATATAAATATATAAATATATATATATAAATATATAAATATATATATATATATATATATATGTTAATCTATACACACACACACTCCTGGGATGATTGTTGTTGTTGTTGTTGTTGTTGTTGTTGTTAGGTGCCGTCGAGTCGGTATCCGACTCATAGCGACCCTCACAGGGTTTTCAATGGCTGAGTGTTTCGGGATTGCCTTGGGAGTGGATTGCCAGGCCCTTCTCCCATTTTTGCGGTGCTGGGAATCGAACTCGGGACCTCAGAGACTGCAGCGCAGCGCTCTACCCACTGAGCTAAATCCCAGCCCGGGATGATTATATACACAGTAATTATTCCTTATACATAAGGTATTTTTAAAGGTATTTTTAAACTTAATTTATAATTTTTCTCAAACATAAAGCAACAGTGATGAATTAATGTGTCTATAATTATATAAATTATCAATACTTTTATCCATAAATATTTCAGACATTCTTGTCTATTCTCATTATCTCCTGCACCCACTTAAAGCCAGTTTCGTGGTCACTAATAAGTAAAAATCTGTAAACAGATTGATAAGTCAACATTCAATATGATTAATTATACTTTCTTGGGATTTTCTTCCCTTAGCCTATGGGACACTACTACCTCAGAGTCTTGCTTTTCCCCCTGCAGATGGTCATCCTGTCTTATAGAATGGAGAATTCATTTTTCTCTTTATGTCTTCTAAATGCTTAAGTCCCCCAGGTCTCAAGAAGTCAAAATTGATAATCCATTTTAAAATAAACAATAATCTTTCCATAGAAATGACTGAGAAGACTACATTGAATGTGAAGAAAAAGCACAAATGTCTCCTAAGGAGTAAGAAACCCCTCATTTATATACTGTGGAAGTCCTCAGAGCATGGAACAAGAGGCTAAGTTTTAAATTTTAAAAATTAGATAAAATGACAGTTTCTACTTATTAAGTATAGAGATGCCCAGGCACATTTACTTCTTATAAATTTAACTTACTATAGTGTTAATTTTTCACAAACATATAAATGCCACTATAATGAATTAGCCTGCAGCCATACCACCGTGGTGTCCAATCCCATCAGATTTCAGAAACTAACCAGGGTTGGGCCTGGTTAGTACTTGAGTGGGAGACCACCTGGAACACCAGGTGGTGTAGACTTGGGAGAAGAACCTGGCAACCCACTCCCAAAAATCAATCTGCCATTGAAAACCCTATGAACAGCAGAGAAGCACTGACAATAGTGTTTCACCTGTTGTACGCAGGGTCACTATGAGGTGGACACCGACTTGATAGCACTTAACAACAATAATGAATTAATGTACTCATCACCAACCTCAACCCCCACATGTCTGTCAGCTTGTCATGCTGTGGGGGATTGTGTGTTGCTGTGATGCTGAAAGCTATCCCATCAGATACCCGCAGAGCCACCCATGGTGGACAGGTTTCAGCTGAGCTACCACACTAAGACTCAAGAGTGGGATGCCAGGTCCTGTTCCTTAGACAATTAGCCACTAAAAACCCTACAAATAGCAGAGAAGCACTACCCAAATATAGTTCTAGAAAATGAGCTCCCTAGGCTGGAAGGCATTCAAGAAATGAATGGGGAAGAGTTACCTCCTCAAAGTAGAGTTGACCTTGATGACAGGAATGGAGTAAAGCCCCTGGAACCTCCTTTTACTGATGTGGCATGACTCAAAATGAGAAGAAACACAGTGGCAGAAACAATTGGCTCAAATATAAACAAAACTCATGTGCATGGTACAGTGTTGGGTGGTGTTTTGTTCTGTTGTACATAGGGTCGTTATGAGTCAGACTTGACTTGATGGAACCTAATATAATGAATTAACATACCCATCACCAACTTCAAAGTTGTCAATGCATAGCCTGTTCTCTCTGCATCTCTGCTCAATTCCTCTGAGATAATTTTAAGCACATTCTGCTCATAACTTCACCCATAAATATTTCAGATGTTCTTGTCTATTATCACTGTCTCCATTTCCTTCCAGGTCATTGTCTCCTGAGCCTACTTCCATAAGACTGATTTTCATGGATACCAAAAGGCTTCAAATTCTTTTGCACATTCTGTCTTAACCAGTCAGTATTCTACTTTTCTTTCTTTCTTTCTTGGAACTTTTTCCCTTAGCTTTTGGGACGTTACTTCCTCTCAGATTTCCTGCTCCTTCACCAGCTGATCCTTGTCTTATAGGTCAGATCATCTGTTTACCTCTGTGTGATTTCTGAAGGCTGAAACCCCTAAGGTCTTAAGAAATCAACATGAGAAGTCCACAAATAAATGGTAAGACCAGAACGTGAGTCTTCCTGAAAGGACATGACAGATCTTCCCAATATTCCCCTCTCCTCCTGCCTGTGTCCTCCTACGTTGTCTTAGGTACACAATCACATGTCTTTTCAGCTCCAGTTATACAAGGAAGTTGAGAGTGTTGTCAGGTCACAAAAATTCATGGACCTGAGACAATAGGAGTGGGAGTTTCATTACGCTTGGATTTTCCCAAGCAGGGACAATGCCTAAGTTCCCTTTCTGTTGCAGACACAGCCTCATTAACAGTATCCAGGAAGAAGTGGTATGAATGTTTGCTGGTGTGAAGATGACAGAACAAGGAACTGTGCAAGCCACCAAAGCCAAAACGAAACTGAGGAGCAGGTGCCTGAAACATTTTAAAAGCAAACTGATCCAAGGCCAGAACTTTTCCTATCTGCCAACTGCATAGAATACGCTCTTTCTCCATCTTGCTTCTCACCAAGACTCTCCTGCCCTGTGTAACCGCCAGCATCAACCAGCTCTGTGCAGTAGCACCACTCATTCTCCATCCTCCCACACTGCTGCTGGCCCCGCTTTCCCTCCCCTCTCTCTCTTTGCCCCAAATAAACATTTTCCTCTCCAGAACAGAATGCCTTCTCTCATGTCTGTGGACCTTCAGCCCCATGAAATTTTCCTATTGCTTGGTGCCGAAACCCAGGAGTCAATGGGGTTCTGCCTTCTTACTCCATGAACCCCAACTTCCTGTGACCTCCACAGCAAATTACACTTCAACATCCAACTGGTGAGCGATTGGTTCCCTGCCTAATCCTCTGATGCTCCAGCTTCCAGTCCCTTCTAATCTTGCTCAGCCCCCTCCCTTCCCCTCTACTTTTCCAAGAGTCCTGATGTCAAGACCGATCAAAATTCCAAGCCCCCAGAGCTTCTATGCCCTGAGCCCTCTCCTCATACTGGATGCATTCATACAGGTGTTCACACCAGAGATAATTCTTTCTCCTAAGGCATTCTTTCTGTTCTATTTTTATATATTCACAGATGGAAAAAAAGAGCTTTAATGTTCAAGGCCTTGGCACCCCCATAACTCTCCCACAGCTTCTCTGCTAGCTCTGCTTGCTCTTTCTCCTTTTAAAAATTCCCAACAGCAATTTCTGTTGCTGTGGGTCCCCACTCACCTCCACTCCCCTGGGGTAATGTAGACACCTCCTCCTCTCCAATTCCAGGACAAAACCCAAGCCCCCTCAGTGGGGAACAGCTTCTAGCTGCGATGGACTATAAGGTCCCAAACCCCATGGCCTGTTACCTGCATATAAACAATCTTGAGCAACTAGATGACCCACCTACTGCAGAAGGAGAACCATCTCAAGCAGCAATGCCCGAGGTGAAAAACCGCCAGCACCAAGAAGTCTGAGACAAGAAGTCAGCAGGATTTCATCAGCGAGTTCCCCTTCTGCAGAAGCTCCTTCCTTCTCCTATGCTCATCCCCCCCATACCCAAAGGATGCTATAAGAAAAACTTCCCCTCAGCAGGCAGTTGCTGCTCCTCTTAATAGGACCAGCCCACCTTCACTGATGTGCTTATGATAAAAGCCTTTTGCTTCACATATGGCCTAGTGTGCTGGTAAGATCTCTCTCCACCCAGAACCAACATGGACCACACCCCTTCCAGGTTCACCCGACTACTATGCCCTGTACTCTAGGATATGCCTCTCCCTCCCTTGGGAGACCTAGACAAGCTGAGCTCCCCCAATTGACACTCAGGCAATCTTGAGGGACTGGCCATTCCTCAAGAGAAACATTCCCAAGAAACTGGCCATTTCTTGGGTCATTGTAAACCTGAAGGACTGGCCATCTTTATAAACTTAACCTCCTTTCTCTTCAGCTTGTTCTTCCACACCCTGACCAAAAGAAATTGAGGCAGGATAGAAAGATAAGAAAATTTGGGGGATGTGGAAAGGGAAAGAGCTTTCACCCCAGGATCTGGTTTGCATCTCACCAGCTGAGAATCACAACTACCAAGAAGACTGCTGTGAGGACTGCCTGTGTAGAGACACTGTTTTCAAGAGACATTTTAAATAATTAAGATGTTAAAATAGCAATAAGCCATGCTTGGAGTCAAGAATATATGTAACCTTCAGATATTGCCTTCCCCCCTATAATTCTGTGCTTCTTTGAGACATATGGATTCAACTCCCTCCTGATTCTTTTCTTAGACTGATACCTTGTATAATCTCATTTTACTAAAGGGAAGCTACTCCAATAGAAAAACCTAAATAAGACAAATTTTCATCTTATTGGCACAGCCCCACAGTAAGACAGGGGCCTTTCTAGGCTCATATCACACTAGGCACCCAGAGCTAGGCACCCAGGACTGCCATCACATGGGACACGCCCTAAGTTAAATAAAACTGTAGGGAACATGTGCACCAGCCTCTCTTTGGCTTCTGGTTCTTCACTCCCTTAGTAGGTTCTTGTCTGTGTCTTGGATGCCCAGCTCTCTTCCTGCATGCTCACATGCATTTCAAAGTGTGGATTTAATAAACTCTATAACTTTGTTTCACTCTCTGACTCTCCCTGAAATTCCTCTCTGTGATGAAGCCCAGGACCCAGCTTAACCTGAATGGAGGTCTAAACTAGGGGAACTCCTCAGGCTAGGTGGCCACAATGAGCTGTACCTCTCGGCTGAACCACTGGTGAAAAAATGATGGACATTCAGATGCAATTTCTAACTTCATTCTTAATGCTTTCTGCTTTGTTACAATTAGGTTACTTTATACAAAACCTAAACTCCCATTCCCTGGGTTTGAGTCATAAAATCCTTGTTCCTTTGAGGTTTCAGCTTTCCTCAATATTCACACCTCTACTCCAGATTGTAAGGCTATACCTACTCTTTTATGCTTTTTGGCCAACATTTATTTTTTTCTGTCCTGGGTTAAATGTTTTCCTGTGTTACTGATTTTTACCTAGTTAACATCAGTTTTCCTTACAGGTCACTCATTGTCCTTTCAGAATGTAACATATTTCTCTCATTTGGGTTATTCCCCTCTCTACATAATTATTGTTGTTAGGTGCCTTTGAGTCGGTATCCAACTCATAGCGACCCTACATACAATAGACAAAACACTATTGTCAGTGCTTCTCTGCTATTCATAGGGTTTTCAATGGCAGATTGATTTTTGGGAGTGGGTTGCCTGGTCTGTCTCCCAAGCCTACAGCACCTGGTGTTCCCAGGCAGTCTCCCATCCAAGTACTAACCAGGCCCGACCCTGTTTAGCTTCCAAGATCTGATGGGATTGGATGTCCCAGGACCAATTAATTCCAAAATATTTATTTTACTTATACCTGATTCCCTGTCTCCTGACCTTAAATGGTTGCCAAGAGCCAGGCTATGTGCCTATGCCTGATTCCCAGGTTCCTATGTCATGGGACACTTTCTTCATGAACTCCTTATATTCTTTCTCCCAAATGAGTAGCTCTCCTTCAGTCCCTAATGACTTACCTCTTGCAAATCCTGCAACCATGTCCCTTTTGTAAAAGATAGAACACTTAACCATTTCTCTATATAAAGTCTTAACTTAGACATGATCACTCTAATAAGGCAAAACTCCCTTGAATGGGAGATGCTCCTTTAGCGATTCTTCTCCCCTCTGTAAGTCTGGAAACCAACTCTTTACCATCTAACCCTGCTGGACCAATAAATCCAACACACCCATGTCTGGGGTCTCAAAAGAGACCTCAAATTTAAATATTCCAAGTTTTTCTCTTTAGTTATTGCTTTTATATACTTAAATAAACACAAGAAATATAGATTATCTACATGTATTCTTATGTTCTATATCTACATAGTACCAAGTTGGCTTATAGGTAACTAAATGCTTAACTGTTAAGTTTTGCTTTGGGAATTTTCAGCAAAATAAAAGCTCAAAAGGCCTAAGGAAAGTGATTACAGGTGAGAAAGACAAGCCCAACTGATAACCTTTAATCCTGGAAAGTACTGTATTTACCCAAACTAAAACCTGCCCGCTCAGAGAAACCCGAGGCTGGAGAGGAGATTCTTCAGAGGCCAATGATAGCTGCTGCTCTGAAAAACCAGAAGAAAAGGGACATTTTTGTCTTTCCTCTACAATGGAGTCCTAAGCAATTATGGTTTTGCCACCTCTGCAAAGAAGCCCTACTATAAATAATGAAATCCTGCTCTCTGAACAGAGGACAGAACTTCATCCAGTTCCTATACAGGCTGCCCTCAAGGACTAAAAGCTGCCTATGTTTTCCTGGTAAGGACACCTCAAGCAACTACAGAAGACCATCAAGATATCTCTACATGACTCCTCATGTGGCAGATACAAATGTTCATTTCCTTTCAGATACTGAGAGCTTTGTTCCCTGCCCTGATCAATTACCCAGGACTCCTTTCTAAGTAAACTTATATAATAACCAATCTTGATGAAAATGCCCCAAATCAAAACTTTCTTCCTTTAAAAGCTGTCTGGCTGCCCACACAGGTAATGGCAATACATTCCATGGGGCCAGAAAGGCATTTCCCTCATTACACAGGAAAACTGTGAGAGTAGAGATTTTAGAAGGACAAAAGAAATAGGTACCTGTTTATGAAAACAAATGTAATAAAAAAGATTAACCTATGCCTGGATGGATAAATAGAAGGATGAAAACAAAATCTAGAACAATTAAAGTGATGTACAGGAGGTTTAAGATGGATAAAATTGTAGTAAACCATCTCCAAGGGGAAAAAATGATATTAATATCAAGGATGACATCAATGTGGAGCCCCAAACTCCTTTCCCATGTCTCTGACAACTCCCTTCGAAATTCAAAGAGCGATTCAGCTCATATTGTTACTACTCTTAGCATCACTGCTAAAATTGACATTCGGACAGCAGGACTGAAAATCTAATGATGTGTCTTTTCACCAATAAATCAGGCTTAGTTAGAGATGGAATGGCACGCCTGCATGACCAGTCTACCCGACACCAGCAAAGCTCCCACACCTCCTCTCCTCCCCCTGGAAGCAAGGGCTCTATCCCCTACTGGGCGCCCTCATAACAAGTATATTCATTTTGCTTTTTGTTCCCTGCCTAATTCAGTTTCTGAGTCCTTTCATTCAGACACGAGCAGAAAGGATCTCTACAACAGTTGTCACTGAGTTTCTCACGCTGACTCCACTAACAGCAACCTCCTATCAGCACTTGGCTTCTCTCCCCAAAGACATCTATGCCCCACTGCCCCGGCAGGAAGCAGCCAGAGACAAGAAATTTGCCCCTCTTCATATGTAACAAAGCCAAAAATGAGAGAAGAACCACACAAGGCTCTAAGGCCATCATATCAAGGAGCAACTGGATGAAATATTTTACTGGTCCAAGGTCAGAACTTTGCTGACTGTCCACCAATGGTGCAGAATACGCTTTTCTCCACCTTGCTCCTCACCAAGGCTCCCCTGTCCTACACAACCTCCAGTGTCAATCAACTCTGCATAGTGGCCCCCATCTCTTCCCCTCCTCCCATACTGCTGCCATCTCTACCTTTCCCCACCCCCACTTTAACTTTGCTCAAATAAGCATGCTCCTCTGCAGGTCAGAATGCCTTATCCCATGTCTCTGGACCCTATCAATGTCTACCCGAGACAGGAGGTACTGTGATTGGGGTATGAAGATGATGCTAGAAGAAGAGAGAGACTTGACAATGATTTCATCATGTACATCTTAATGCCTGACACATCCCTCTAGGAGGTGGCTCTGTTTCGTCTCTGAACCCATTACTCTATATGACTGCTTAGGTCTCCTTGCGACACGGTAGAACACAAAGCCTGGCCCCACCTCACAACCTTGCCCTTGTTTGGTCCCCCCACCTGGGTCATCTTCCCAATATATTCAGGTGGCTCCTTTCCATTCCACTCAGAGCTCTCAAGGTCACCAGGGGCGGGGAGCATTTCTGCTCAAGCATCTTGGTCAAGAACCACAAGGCTGGAGCCTTCACGCTCACCTTCAAGGGCTGGTAACCCCTAGTCTGTGCCCTCAGGAGAAGAGCCCACCCTTGAGCTGCAGTGCCCTCATCTGTAGGGTAGGGAAACCTGAGTGCCCTCCAGGGGCTCCTGGGGGGATGAAGGGAGCCAACACACAGAGAACTCACAGTTCTGCTGGGCTCTTTTGGATCTGGCTGCCTGTTTCAGCCCCCGACTCTTCGGCCTCTTCCTCCATCAGTCCTGCTGTGACTGGAGACCTCCCTCGCCGCCTCCCAGCTCTGTGCCCCCCCTCAGCACTTCTTGCCTCTCACTCCTCACACCCCAGGGTAGACCCCAGGGCAGAGACGTGAACCGTTTAGCTCAGAGTCTCGCCCTCACCATGCAGGCATCCAAATACCGTCCCGCACGGGTCAGGCAGGTTCCCAAGGGCCGATGCAATATTCAGAGCTACTTTCCCTGCTGTGCTACACTGAGTATCTACTCAGGACTCTACTCAGCCCCTTGGGGGCCCCTTCCCGACTCTGGGCTGGGGCTGCACATTTACTGGCAATGTGCATAGGATGTGGTATTTGTAGAAGAGCCATGGTCCTCAATGGAGCAATTGTGTCTCCTGGGGGAGACCTAACAATGTCCGAAGATATTTTGGGGGGCTGCAGGTATAGTGTGGTACTCTGCCGTCTGATGAGTGGCGAGAGGCCCAGGATGGTCCTCAGTGTCCCACAGAACACAGGCATCTCCCCACCACAGAGCCCTCTCCAGCCCAATGTCAGTGTGGCCAAGGTTGAGCAAAGCAACAGCACACAGGCATCGCTCTGAGGTCACTGAGCACCATGGAAGACAGCACCCACTTACCCAAGCAGCTCCAGGCCACATTCCGGGTGGACCAAAGCCTCACAGAGCATCATGAACCCATTAAAGTCCAGGGGAAGACACTCGATGTTCAGACGCCTCAGGGTTTTGCAGGTGATAAGAGCCGAGGCGATGTCTACACAACAGGCTGCGGTGAACTCACACGCTTCCAGGCTGTAACAAGGGACACAGCAGAGACACTCACTCTTGTTCCCTGCCAGTTCCATGCCTCTGAGCAGGAGACATTAGGGTCTAGGTGCATGGCTCTTAGCCAGGGCCAGTGTTCCCACTGGAGTGCACGAGGTAAGGACCTGCGACACTGATGCCGAGTGAGGAATGGTACAGGCAGCTCAAGGACGATGGCCAGGGCTCTGCTCAGCCTCCGACATTGCTCATGATATCCCCCATAGCAAAGATCTAGCCAGTCCCAAATGCCCATAGTGCAAAGACTGAGCAAGCCCTAATTTAACAGAACAGTTTTTCACTTATGAGACCACACCACACACGCTTGCTTTTAATCTCATAAGTCCGCCATCTTGCTCTCCTCTTCTCCCAATGGTATTCAGTAGGCACTCACCCAAGACACTGTAATTTGCAGTTAGGATGCCTCAAAGCTTCACATAACCATCTGACACCAGGATTTTGTATTTCATTCTTCCCAATTCTCAAGTCCTTCAGTTTCTCACTGGAAATTAGAACAGGAGAGAGAATCGCACAACACTCGGACGTCAAGAGGCAATCTGGCAACCTAGGAGAAAACGTCCACATAGATACTTAGCAGGTTTCATCTTAACAGGCTAACTTCTTTTCATTTCTTCACACAAAGGGAGCAATTCTAATGTGCTTCCAAGATGCCATTGGTGGACCCACCCATAACTTCTCAGGTCCTCCACCTGCCTTTCTCTGCTCCACACACTGGCTCCCTAAAGTTCTCCTGCCTAGCCTGACTCCCCTCTTTGGATCCTCTGCTATTGTGACCCCTGGTTAAAGTGCTCCTGCCTTGAATATCGGTAGGGCTCTCCCATCACTGACTCAAATCTCTATGCTACTGTTATTGTTTTGTTAAGTCTTCTTGTGATTATTCAATATGGGAACATAGATCCAATCCCTGTCCATCCTCACACATATGATTCCCCATAACACTCACGTGTGCTACCACACGGCTAGAGCTATGGGATGTTAGTGGACAGAGGATAAAGGACAGATATTAGACACATGTTAGATAGGTAGACAGATGATAAATACGTAGTATTGGTGACAGAAGATGGATGTTACAGAAATGGCTGTCAGGTGAATGATGGTTGGGTAACATGACAGATGTGTGTATATACATGCATACATACATATGGGTATATGTCTGATATATGTGTATTTCAGGTACATGTATGTGTTCATGGCTCTCAAGGAGCCATCATTTTTGCTCTCTGGGGGACATTTGGCAGTGTCTGGAGATATATTTGTTATTGTAGTTGTAGTACTGGGGGTTGGACCCAGGGCCTCATGCTTGCATGCTCTGCAAGTGCTGGACCACTGAGCTGTACCCCCAACTCAATTTTTTTTACATTTTGAGACAAGGTCTCGCTAAGTTACACAGACTGCCTCTGGTCTCAAACTTTCAATCCTCCTCCTTCCACCTCCTGAGATGCTGGGATTACAGGCATGTGCCACCATGCCCGGCTAGGGTCTGGATATATTTTGGTTTGCCACACTGGAAGAGAGGATGGCACTGGCGTCTGAGATACGGCTAATCCCACTATGAAACACAGGACAGGTCCCATGTCAAAGCATGATTCAGAACAAAATGTCAATGGTGTCAAGATTGAGAAATCATGTCATCTGCATATCCACACAGTACTTGCTCCTCACAGACACAAATGTGTTCCTGTGTGTGCAAAGGACACCCCCAATAAATAGAAGTCAATGGAAACAGCGATTTCCGGGGCTTTATGTTTGCCAACTTAACTAATCTACCCAGAAGTCTCCTGTTCCTAGTAGAAGGAGTGACGGCTTCTCATCCTATGTCTCCTTGTGTCATTTCCCACGTGCATACTATGGACCAGCCACTGATAATAGTTCTTTCTGTACATGGTTCCCTCTGGCCATCTCAGATCTTCCAGGTGGAGACCACAGCTATCCTCACATACATCTGGGGAGAGGCGAGTCGCCTGTGCAAGTTCACACAGCCAGTCAAGGGCACCCTGGACCCATTCAGGCCTTTCTGATGTCCAAGTCCCAACTGCAGCATGGCAGGCTGTACCCACTCTGTCCTGTCAATTTCCTTAATAAAGACCTAAGTCAGCATGCTATGGAGTACAAGAAGAATCAGACGGGGTAAAAGCTGCCTCATTTTCCTCACCAGGCACCATTTTGTCTGTTTGGGCTGCTATAACAAAGTGCCATGGGCACGGTGGCTCATAAGCTGTAGAAATATATGCCTCACAGTCATGGAGGCTGGAAATCCAAGCTGAAGTAGACTGACATGGTGTATGGCGAGGGTCTGCCTGCTGGTTCATAGATGGCGCCCTTGGACGGTGTCCTCACAGGGTGGAATGGATGAGGTAGTCCCTGGGGCCTCTTTAATAAGGGCATTGATCTCATTCATGAGGGCTCCATCTTCATGATCTAATCACCTCCCAAGGGCCCTACCTGTTAACACAACCATCCTGGGCATTAGGGTTCAACACATGGATTGGGGCAAAGGGCACAGACATTCACATCATTCCACCTTCCCACTTCCTTCCTGAATGCCAGTGTCCAAACCAGAAGTTCTGACAGTGAAGGAGCGCATGGCCAGTCCTACCACAGCTGCTGCAGGTTGCAGTTTGGGTTCTTCAATGCTTCACATATAACTGCCAGTCCTCTATCTGCCAGGGGATTCCCTCCCAGATCCAGGAGACGCAGAGATTTGCTGCACAATAGGGCTTGAGAGAAGAAGTTGCAGGCAGGGGGGGAGAAGAAGCACTGTGATAACCTGTAGAGATAATCACAGGCTTTGTCAGCTCACCTAAGATTTACATCACAACATCCTCAGGACATCTCGCACAAAGGCTTTTCAGTTGTTCCTTACATTTTGCTGTCATTCAAGAGAGCAAGGGGATTAAAACTTGTAGCAAAAACACACACAAAAAAAGAATACCAATGACATTCTTCACAAAATCAGAAAAAAAATATCCTAAAATTCATATTGAATTGCAAAAGACTCGGAATAGACAAAGCCATCCTGAGCAAAAAGAGCAAAGCTGGAGGTATCACAGTATCTCATTTCAAGACATACCACAGAACCACAGTAACAAAAACAGCATGGTATGAGCATAAAAATAGACACACAGAGCAATAAAACTGAATGGGAAACCAGAGACAAATCCACACTCCTTCAGCCAACTGATTCTCAAAAACATGCCAGACACAGACATTGGAGAAAAGACAAGCTCTTTAACAAATGGTACTTGGGAAACGATGTCCACATGTAGAAGAATGAAACTCAATCCCTATCACCCTGTACAAAAATCAACTCAAAACAGATCAAAAGGTGTTAAAATCAAACTTTGAAACTACTAGAAGAAAACATATGGAAATATTTCCAGATAAAGGCACAAGCAATGATTTTCTGGATAGGACATCAAAAGCACAGGAAATAAAAGAAAAATTGGCAAATGGAATTACAAACTTAAAAGCTTACGTACAGCAAAGGAAACATTCAACACTGAAGAGACAGCCTAACTCATGGGAGAAAATATTCACCAGCTATTCACCTGCCAGAGGATTACTATGCAAAATCTATAAAGAACTCAAAAAATTAACAAAAAATAAGTAACTCAGTTTATTTACTTACTTATTTTTGTGGTACTTGGGGGTTGAACCCAGGGCCTTGCACATACTTTGCAAGTGCTCTGCCACTGGGCTGCACTGCTCAGATTATTTTTTGAGTTAGGGTCTTGCTAAGTTATGGGCTGGGATTTAGCTCAGTGGGTAGAGCGCTGCGCTGCAGTCTCTGAGGCCCCGAGTTCAATTCCCAGCACCGCAAAAATGGGAGAAGGGCCTGGCAATCCACTCCCAAGGCAATCCCGAAGCACTCAGCCATTGAAAACCCTATGAGGGTCACCATGAGTATGATACCGACTCGACCGCACCTAACAACAACAACAACAACAACAAGTTATGCAGGCTGCCTCCGTCTCCTGAGTTGCTGAGATTACAGGCATGTAGCACTGCACCCTGCAATTTTTAATAGGCCAAATGATACTTGAGAATAGACATTTCTAAAAAGAAATAAACATGGCCAATAAATATATTTAATGTGCTCAATATCAATAGTGATCAGGGAAATGCCAAGTGAAACTATAATGAGATTCCATCTCACTCCTGTTAGAAGGGCTATGAGAAAAAAAATGCTGGTGAGGAGGTGGAGAAAAAGTATCCCTTATAGACTTTGGTTAGGAATATAAATTAGTCTACCTACTATAGAAGTCAATATGGAGGTTCTTCAAAATTTAAAACTAGAACTGCTGTTAGAGAATTTACCCAAAGGGAGATGGGTCATCATACCACAGAGACACCTACATCACCATGTTTAATGCAGCACTTTTCACAATAGCAAGGATATGGAATCAACCAAAGTGCCCTTCAACAGAAGAATGGATAAAAAAACTATGGTACATATACACAATGGCATACTAAGTAATCAAAAAAAAAATGAAATAAGGCCATTTGCAGCAAAATGGATGGAATTAGAGAAAATTATTTTAAGTGAACAAACACAAGCTCAGAAAGAGAAATACCACATGTTCTCACTCATATGTGGGAGCTGAATCAAAATTATAAGAAGGAAAAAATCCAATACAAAGGTTGGATCATAACAAAAGAAAAAAAAAGCTAAGAATGGTATTATTATAGATGGTCTAGAAAATGCATGTAATAGTTCTGACAAGGTAAAAAAAAGTTCCCTGCAGGAAAAGTTTCTATCTTAAACAGAACTGGAACCCAAGGATATGTAGAAAATATTACGATAAAAAGACAAGTAAATGGTAGAGAAGTCTGATAGGGGGGTCAGATGGGGGGAAGCATACAAGAGGGTAAAGGGGAACCTATATGAATAATGTACAACAAAATGCATATATGGAAACGTCACAATGAAAGCATGTCAGAATGAATCACATTAAGGTGTACATTAAATATTTCCACTAAAAAAAATAGAACTGCCACATGATCCAGCTACATACACCCCTGGCTTATAGCCAAAAGAATAAAAGTAAGCTTATTATAGAGATGCCTGCATATTCATGTTTATGGCAGCATTATGCACAATAAGATATAGAATCACTCTAGTTGCCCATCAATGTAGGAATGGGTAAAGAAAATATGCGATATATACATAATTGAGTATCAGCTATAAAAAATAATTAAACCCTGTCATTTATAGAAAAGTGGACAGAACTGGAAGACATGTTAAGCAAAGTAAGCCAGACACAGAAAATATGGCATGTTGTTGTACGTGAATATAAACAAAAAAGACCTAAAAGGAGAAGAGGGATCATGAGGAACCAGGGGCCCCGGGGGAGAGGGTGGAAGAAGTTTAAACATAATTCATGAGGTATGCATGTACGCAAATATCAATTAATCTCCTTACTTTGTATAATTAATGTGTTAACAGTTACGTAAGAAATCTTACTGTCTTATACACTTGAAATTTGCAGAGTGAGCTTCAGCTTCTCACCGCGGAACAAAGATAACTGTATGAACTGGATATAAGAATTGATTTGATTGTAGGAACCACTTCTCAATGTATATCAAAACACTGAATCTCCTCAACATACACAGTTTCATCAGTTATGCCTCAAAACTGGGAAAAGAAATGTATCAAGAATCTATGGGACTATATCCAGGAGTGGTATGCTGGATCGCAAGGGAGTTCTGTTTTAAATCTTGCAAGGAGCGTCCCTGCTGATGTCCCTGGTGATGAGCCCAATTTCCATTCCCACTAGCAATGAATTAGAGCTCCTTCTCCCCCCATGTCCTCACCAGCACTTGTTACTGTTGACTTGACGATAGCTGTTCTGACTGGGGTGAGCTGACATCTCAGCATAGTTTTGATTTGCATTTCATTGATGGTGAAGGATGCTGAACATTTTTTCATGTTATTTATCGACCATTTGTACTTCTTCGTTTGAAACACATGCATACCCTATTTATTGCAGCACTACTTATTTTTATTTCACCACTATTCATGATAGCCAACTTATGGAACCAGCCTAGGCACCCATCAACAGATGAATGGGTGAGGAAAATGTGGTATATATACATACTGGGCCTGCAGCCGTACCACCCTGGTGTCCGATCCCGTCAGATCTCAGAAGCTAAGCAGGGTCGGGCCTGGTTAGTACTTGCATGGGAGACCACCTGGGAATACAAGGTGCTATAGGTTTGGGAGAAGGGCCCAGCAGCCCACTCACAAAAATCAATCAGCCATTGAAAACCCTATGAATAACAGAAAAGCAGTAACAATAGTGTTTCGCCTGTTGTACATAGGGTCGCTGAGTTGGATACCAACTCGATGGCACCTAATAACAACAACATACATACATACATAATAGAGTTTTATTCTGCCATAAAGAACAAGATTATCTTGTTTGAAGGAGAATGAAAGATTAGAAATTATGTTAACTGAAATAAGCCAGACTCAGAAAGACAAATATCGCATGTTTTCTCTCATATATGGAAGTGAGGGGGGTAGGATTTGGAACAAAAATGAAAAATACTAGGGACATAGGAGGATGGGAAAAGGGGGAGTGGAAGAGGGGATTTGAAAAAGTAATAGAGGAGTTAGTATGCTTAAAGTACATTATATGCATATATAAAAATATAAAGAAATCCCTTTGTGTAGTTAACATATGCTTATAAAAGGGAGAGGGGCTAGAGTTTAGCTCAGTCGGTAAATTGCTTGCTCTATGCACTCTGAGGCCCTGGGTTTGATCCCTGGCAAAGCAAAAATGAGAGAAGGACCTGGCAGCCCACTCCCAAAACAACTTTGCAAACAATTAGCCATTGAAAATTCTATGAATAGCAGACAAGCACTGACAATAGTGCCAGGCATAGTACTGTGTCAGGGAGTGTTTCATTCTGTTGTCACTATGAGTTGGACCCAACTCGACAGCACCTAACAACAACAATAAAAGGGGGAAACAAAAATTGGAAAATAGGAAGCTAAATATTTAAGTCATAACCTTGTGGTTAATGACTGAATGATTCCTGAATTTCGTTTGTATAGACAATATTGAGTTTAACTTTGTTTTAAAGATAGCAGTCAATATTTAATCAAAGGATTTGTCAGTGAATTCCACACTTTCAGCCAACAAAGAAAATCAAGCCCCTGGAATCCCACCCAAGATGGTCAAACTGCAGAAGACTAGTGCAAGAGAATCCCAACTTCTCCTTGGTTGGGGCGGCACCCACCCACTCGCCCACCTCTGCCATCATCCAGCCCCCCACACTCCTGGAGAATCCAGAGAGAACAGAGCATTGAAGAGTCTGACCCCTGGCAGGAAGAAAGAACAAACCTTTGATGAGCAAACAGTACTTCCTTCCGACAGGTTTTCACTTCTGATATTCTCACTTTTGAGATCAGACCAAAGACACTTAGCACAAACATTTTCTAATGAAATAAGCCTTGTCCGATAGTTGAAAATGGGCTAACATTTTAATGGATGCACAACGTGCTCTTCAATGGCTATACTTTTCCCCACACACTCCCTGAATAGCTCCACTTCCATTCTGCACATTTTCTCCCATTTTATATTGTACTGAATTACTGCCTTGCACCAAAAACTTTGAAAAAAGTCCTGAGGTTTATTTTTTTAATCTACAACCATGGACTTTCCACTTATGTTTCTTAACTTGCCTGACAACTTACTCTGCAAAACATTCAATAAACTAATCCTTCCCCCTTAGCAAAAAAAAAAAAAAAAAATCCATGATACAGAATCCTGCACAAGTGAAATCTGCTTTAAAATTTTGCAGATTTTTTAGTATGTGTGCTGCCATAGTAGGCACTAAGTTTTTCAGATCTTTTGAGAATGGTATTGTTGCACATTTTTTCTTTTTAGGTTCCTAATGACATTTCTCACTTTAGCAGCCTTTTCGTGGGACAGATTCAAGCACAAAAAATCAAGACACTAAATGATGTGTTTTAGAGCCCTACTCTGGGCTAAGGCCCTGGGTTTCATCCCTAGCACTGCAAAAATGGGAGAAAAATCAAGACACTAAATGATGTGTTTTAGAGCCCTACTCTGGGCTAAGGCCCTGGGTTTCATCCCTAGCACTGCAAAAATGGGAGAAGGACCTGGCAGCCCACTCCCAAAACAATCAGCCATTGAATATCCTATAAATAACAGAGAAGCACTGGCATAGTGCTGGTCACGGCAGTGTTAGGGAGTGTTTCATTCTGTTGTACATAGGGTCACTATGCATTGAACCTGACTCCATGGCACCTAACAACAACACACACCAATGAGCTCATTATAATTTCTATTCATTGAGTGTACTTTAATTCCATTTATTGCAAAAAAATCTGGCTGTTACTTAATAGCCAAGTATTTTTATCTTCCAATATATCATTTCTTTTCTACCTTTTTTTTTTTTTTCTTTGCGGTACTAGGGGTTGAACCCAGGGCCTCGTGCTTGCATGCTTTGCAAGTGCTGGACCACTGAGCTGCGCCCCCAGCCTTTTTTTTTTTTTTTTTTTACTTTTTGAGACAGGGTCTCGCCAAGTTACGCAGACTGCCTCTGGTCCCAAACTTGCGATCCTCCTGCCTCTGCCTCCTGAGCCGCTGGGATTACAGGCGCGCACCACCACGCCCAGCCATTTCTTTTCTACTTCTGATGATATGTCATGCTAATTTTTATAGGTTGGGTTTTTCTCTTAGTAACGGTTTAGTTGTGATGTTAACATCCCTGGAATTTATTTTACTGCAGGCTTATAATCCCTCATCTGGAAATCAGAAACCCCAAGTGCTCCAGAATCTAAAATGTTTTGAATACCATCTAGTATTACAATTGAAATATGCCACACCTCACCTCATGTGTTAGGTCCCCATCAAAGCACAGACGTAATGGAAATACTTCATAAAGTCAACCTCAAGCCGTGGGCTTAAGGGGTTTAGGACACAAAAATGAGTCTCATATTTGGGCTTGAGTCCCATCACCAAGATATTTCATTATGATATGAAAATATCCAAAATCCTCCCCCAAAAGAGTTCTGAATTCTGTAACACTTCTGGTCACACACTTCTCAGACAAGGAATACCACACTTGTGCTGCTTTTCTTTGATAAAAACTCACCCAATGGTCTGTATTCTAACCCTCCTGAATTTTATCTCTGTGTGTGAGGCAGATGCCTATATATGTATTTGCACATATATGCGTGCTTTCCCAGAACACAAATTTTTGTCATTTTCTTTCTCTTCTGTGGTCCTCAATGTTCTTCAGCAGATCCCCCATTTTAAAGCACTGCAGCAATTCTCTGACTTAACAGTAGGTTTCCAGGTTGGTCTTCCTGGGCAAATAGAGAATCTGTTCTTCTGCTACCACGACCAACCACCCTGAGCAAAGAGAGCACCTCACAGCACAGACTGTTGTTGCTGTTAGGTGCTGTTGAATTGTGTCTGACTCATAGTGACCCTCATAGGGTTTTCAATGGCTGAGTGTTTCGGGATTGCCTTGGGAGTGGATTGCCACGTCCTTCTCCCATTTTTGCAGTGCTGGGAATCAAACCTGGGACCTCAGAGACTGCAGAGCAGGGCTCTACCAACTGAGCTAAATCCCAGCACCACAGTATGGATTGGCAACAGGTAAGTGGGGAAGGCTTTAGAGGAACCAGCAGTCACGGGAAAGGAATGGGATGAATTTCTTTTCCTTATTTATATTCGCCCCCGATCCAGCACCTAGACTACCTCCAAGGACATTGTGCTATTTCATGATAACCAAAATCCTCAAGCTCCAAATAAGATGTGAAGTGTCTCAGGGTAGTCTTGCCTATCGTGAATTCATTCTCAAGGATGCCTCTGTTGGCGTTCACTCCAGCTACTGATAAGTCAACTGAGGCACGGAGATGTGACTCGGTCTCACTACACCTTCCATGTTCTCCTGCATCCCTAAGTTTGATCACCCAGCAACCCACTCCCCAAAAAACAATCAGCCATTGAAAACCCTATGAATAGCAGAGAAGCACTGACAATATGTTTTGCCTGTTGTACATAGGGTCACTATGAGTTGGACACTGACACCAAACAACATCATGATCTGTAGACCCACACACAGCCTTCGAGATCCACCCCGAAGCCACCTCTTCCCCCAGACCAACTCACATCAGTCCCTCCAGCGCGCAGTTTGGGTGCTTCAGGGCTTCGCACAGCATCCTCACGCCTTGGTTCGACAGGGGATTTTCTATCAAGGAGAGATGTTTCAACTTGCCACGAGGGAAGACGGAGGCGATAGCTTCACAATCGTAATCTTCGATGTCACACTTCCCCAACCTACATGGGGGACACAAGTCATGGGTTAGTACCAAAGGCTTTAGACAATTTACACAAGATTGGCCACAGACCAAATAATGCCCTGATTCTAATCTTCTATCTGCCCATCCACTGTCTACATTTTGTTGTTAGGTGCCACCAAGTCAGGTCTGACTCATAGCAACCCTATGTACAATAGAACAAAACACTCCTCTACACGGTGCCATGCACATGACCTTTTTACACTGGAGCCCGGTGTTGCAGCCACTGTATTTCTTCTCATTTTGAGTCATGCCACATCAGCAAATGGAGGTCCCAGGGGCTTTCCTCCATTCCCATCATTAAGGTTGATTCTACTTTGAGGAGGTAACCCTTCCCCAGTCGCCTTGAGTAAGGGGCTCATTTTCCAACACTATAATTTTAACAGTGCTTCTCTGCTATCCATAGGGTTTTCAATGGCTAACTGTTTCAGGAGTGGGCTGCCAGGTCCTTCTTCCTGATCTATCTTAATCTGGAAGCTCAGCTGAAACCTGTCCAGCCTGGGTGGCACTGCTGGTATCTGAGATACTGGTGGCATACTTTTCAGCATGACAGTAACACACAAGCCCCACAGCACAATGAGCTGACAGACGCATGGGGGCTCTACACAAACAATTCTATCACTCTTCTTGTGGATCACTATGATATTTGGGGGCAGGTAGGAGAAACCCTAAGACAGAAGTTCTCAAGGGGCTATTTCTCCCTTCAGGACACTTTTGGAAATTTTGGGCACATGGTTGGAGACAGGGGTGCTGCTGGCATCTAGTGGTGGAGCCTAAGGATATTGTTCAACATCCTACAATGCACAAGACAGGCCCCAACCACAAAGGATTACCCAGAATCCAACAATTCTTATTAATAGCACTGTAATAGTGCGAAGGAGGTGGAGTTTAGCTCAGTTGGTAGAGTGCTACTATGTGCTCTCTGAGGCCCTGGGTTCAATCCCCAGCACCTCACTCTTGAAAACAATCAGCCACTGAAAACCCTATGAATAGCAGAGAAGCACTGACATAGTGCCAGGCGTGGCACAGTGTTGGATAGGGTTTCATTCTGTTGTACATCAAGTCCCAAGAGTCAGACTCAACTTGATGACACCCAACAATAATGGGAGAGTCAAACTGTTCTTCCTGCTCTCATGTGCTACAACACACCTCCGTGATCAGATGTGTGGCAGTTCTCTCTCATGCACACCCAGCGGTTCTCCAGCAGACACTGACTGAATGTCCTATGATTTTCCTCAATGCCAGGACTATCTACCTGGAGTTAGTCTGACCCCAGGAGTTGAGAGCTCAACCCCCAAGACTGTCCTTCCACACCAAATACCAATCGTAAGCCCAAGAGTGGTGACCTGTGCTTCTGACCAAGTGACTACAGGTTGGGGTTCCTGTGACCCACTGCTCAGGTTTGATTAGTCTCCCACAAGAAGTCAGAGAACTCAGGGTGGATGTGTGTTGATGTACTAACCTGTACCTGTCATGATAAAGGATCAAATAAACCGCTAATGAATAACTGCACAGGGCAAGGTCTGAGAGGGTCCCAAGCAGAGGAACGCCTTCCCGATGAAGATGGGATTGCTTCAGAGGAGGATCGTCAGGTCCTTCTCCCATTTTTATTTGTTTGTTTGTTTCTAGTGCTGGGGATTGAACCCGGGTCCTCAGAGAGTGCAAGGTGGCACTCTACCAACTGAGCTAACCCCCAGCCCATGGCCAGGGTAACCCAGGTCATTTGAGAGGAAGGAATTGCTTTGGGTGAGTCACTTATCTTCTTCAAGGTTAGAACATCATGCCTGTGAGCAGCAACACGCTTTCTAGTTTCAACTTTCTATGGACCCTCTCAGGAAAATGAAGCTCTGGTTTTGGGATGCACGGGGGGTGGGGGGAGATCAGAGCCAGGGACGCCAGGCACGTTGTCCAGAGCAGTTGTCAAAGGGAGTCCCAGGGGAGGGGCGAGGGGGGCTTTGGAGTTTCACGTTTGAGAGGAAGACCCCCGCTTCAAAGCCTGCTCATGCTTTCCTGGAAGGTCTCTAGGAACCGAGACCGAAAAGATTACCAAGTATAAGGGGGGAGGGCCGGTGCAATGGTTTCCAGGAAAGAAAACGGGAAC
This sequence comes from Pedetes capensis, assembly GCA_007922755.1. NCBI lineage: Eukaryota > Metazoa > Chordata > Mammalia > Rodentia > Pedetidae > Pedetes > Pedetes capensis. The sequence goes on along the minus strand of VMDO01012551.1, from coordinate 18,508 downwards.
AGTTTCACCACAAAGTCCACAGTGGAGACAGCACCACCGGGCACGCACGTTCCATCGACTTACACGACCGTCTCCACTTTGCACCTTAGGTGCTGCAGGCCCCTGCACAGGTCCTTGACCTCAGAAACGGACAAGACACTGCCATAGAGGTCCAGGTATTTCAGATACGGATTACGACAAATGGTCTCAAAGAAGTTCGAGTCAGTCCCAAAGGTCGACATCGAGTCACACCTGCAAAAGATTAGGAAATAGTCAGCCAGGCCCAGAGGTGCACACACAAAGAAGATACTTCAAACAAACAGCACTTGCGGCAAAGTGGCTGGAACTAGAGGACATCCTCTTAAGTGAACAAACACAAGCTCAAAGAGGAATACCACATGTTCTCGTATGTGGGAGGTGGATCTTAAGGAAGAAAAAAAGTCCCATATGTAAGTCGATATAAAAAAATGTGGTTAAACTTAGTGAAGAAGGGACAATGTAAGAGGAGAAAGGAGGAGAGAGGGGACTAGCAAAGGGAAGCGAAGATTGTGGAAGGTGGGATGGGGAGGAGAATCAATGTAGAGGGATAAAGGGGGAGAGGATGATCTCAGTGTAAACGATCCAACTCCCTGAGTCCATAGAAAAAATAGGGGAATGTAACCCAAATAGGCATATAAGTTTTACTACCTATTAGTCAAAAGGTTCCATAAATCTTGTAAGTTGAATAAAAGTGTAACCTAAAGGGAGGTAATGGTTGCATAATGGAAAAAGCCAATGCTATACCCTATCTACATTTACATTACTCTGTACCCTCTCTACATTTACCCAGAAAGGGAGAAAGGAAAGATACTTCAAACACAAGCCCTCGTCCTTTCCACTGGCGTTCCAGTTACTCATTCCCATAAATGACTTCTCACTGGGATCTTCAGACGCAAGACAAGCACCAAGGTTCTAGCTGCTTAGATCTCTCCTGTTTCTTCCTAGATCATCCACATCTGTGTAACAGCCAGGGCATTACGGGAATCGAGTCAGACTTATTCCTTACTAAACTGAGCCCCATGAGGACAAGGAGAAGCTATGTTTGCACCTCTTTGCATTCCAACACCTACCACGGTGCCTTAAGTACAATACAGAGGCCCATGTTTGTATGAGCGTTCCAGGCTATATACCACTAGGAAAGTATCCATTCTTTGTGTGTGTGTGTGTGTGTGTGGTACTGGGGGTTGAACCCAGGGCCTCGTGCTTGCATGCTCTGCAAGTGCTGGACCACTCACTAAGCTGCACTCCCAGCCCCGCCTCTTTTTTTTTTTTTTTTTCTTTGAGACAGATCTCGCTAAATTACACAGACTGCCGCTGGTCTCCAACTTGCGATCCTCCTGCCTCTGCCTCCCGAGCCACTGGGATTACAAGCATGTGCCACCACGGCTGGCTTGAAAGTATCCATTTCTGTTTAAGAGCAAAGAAGTTTTTTTTTTTAGGGAGCCAATGTTTGTGAATGTCATAACCTTTGGTTCCAGAGTTAAAGAGTTTTGCTTTTTCAAAAAACCAAATTTCAAATTTTTTGCTTTTCTCTTCAGTCCTTTGCAAAGTCAGTGAAATCACCTAATTCCTTTCTGGCCTAGTTGCCTCATGAAAGAAAAATATATTTTCATAGTGATTAAGAAATTAACCTTCAGTGTGGTGCCTAGAACATGGTCGACACATGTCGGCTTTTATTTATGTACGTATGGATGCCTTGTCTGTGTTGTGAGCATATGTCTGGTTTACAAAATCCTATCTATGTACCTGCAAAACTGATGCCTGGTGATGCCTGGTATTCCTCCACATGACTGGATTGCCACTCTGTGTTTATGGATTGGTCTTTTTCAAAAAGGCCAGAGGAGAGAAAGGGAGACAGATCTTACGTAATGGATAGGTGAATTATCAAACTTACGTCAAGCTTTGAATTCTACAAGTGGGCTCAGCCAGTGCTTTACAAAGCACCTCCATAGAGGCATCATCAAAGATACAGCCGTCCAGGTGCAACACCTTGAAGTCCTGGCTGGTGCTCATCAAGGAGCAAATTTTTTGCCATTGAGCGAGCTTCTCAGAGCGCCTACAGGATAACAGAAAACACAATTCTTCACTGGCTGAATTCAGGACCCTCTCAAACAGATAATACACCACTCCCAAAGCCCCCAAAACTAACAGATATCCCAGCTTCAACGGGTAGAACTTCAGCCAGGTAAACTGAGTCAATATTGTATAGTGGTAAAAAAAAAAAAAAAAAAAAAAGGAACTCTGAGATGAGAATGCCTGGGATCAAACCTCAATGGAACCATATATTATCTGAGCCACCCTGGACAAGATACTCAACCTCATTATACCTCCATTCCTTCCTCTTTTAGGGAAAAAAAAATTTGATTTCAATGGGAACAAGCATCGACATCCGGGGATCCCTCAGCCAACAGCAAACTTCACCCAAAAACATTACCCTGAAAGGTGCTGTGTGCTTGGGAGCTCATACTGGAACCAGTGGCCTAAACACAATGGAAGGATGCGAGGCAAGGCCAGCCACACTCCAGAGGGAACCAGGCACAAGCCCCGACCCATACAGTCACTAGGACATGAGAAAAATACGGTCATAATGGCTTCCGTGAAGACCAATTGCCTTTCTACCTCACCTCCGCCCTCTGAAGTGGGTAGGCATGCTCACTCCTCTTTGTACAGATGGGAAAGCTGAAGAAACCACCGTTCACCAGCACACAGCTCGTAAGCATCAGTGCCAGGATTCAACGGGAAACCTTTCGGACTCCAGCACCCACCCTCTTAAGCAAGAAGCACAAGATTCCACAAAATACCCATTGGACACAAGAGCGAACTACAAGCAGAGAGCATGTGGGGGTGGAGGGTTAGCCAAGGTACTCACTCTAACTCGGATCCAGATTCATGTGAAAAGAGCTTTACCCGCAGACGAAGTACCCTTAACCTCTGGCAGCGCCTTAGACAAAACGTGGAGATGACCAGGTCTTCCATCTTCCTGACAGAAACTAAAAACGCGTCAAAGGAACGCAATGCTAGCCTGACAAATTCTTCCTCATGGTTTTCATACAAACCTAGGAACAGTTCACGGAACCCAAACCGTTCAGAGGGTTCCGACAGGCGGAGACCTGGAAGACAGCGGAGTATTTCTATTCTTACTTCCTTTGACATAGTGAAACCAAAGGATGTCTCCAGGATGCTGGCTGCATTTTTATTGGTAAGTCCAAACACAAAGACCCCTATCTGGACCAAGTGTTCTTTGACCTTAGCCACAGTTGCTGTTACCAGCTGGGTTATACTTCCAATGGCATGGCTAGGGTGGTCTGTAGGTTGTCTGAGGAAATGGAACACAGCAGCACAAAACTCTTGGATATACACGTGGTTGAAGATAAAGTTGTCACCCCTCTGGTGAAGAAGCCTCATGTCCAGCAATATCCGGATATCAGGCGGAAATATCCCGTTCCTGCAGAGATGCTCAGAGCTGAATACGAACGTCTGTGTCCATATTCCTTCTGCAGCTAGAGCACACAGACTTTTGAATTGGGCTCCAAGCTGCTCGGGCAGAGAGTTGTCACATCTGGATTGGAACGCACTGGTTAGAAAAGATGCATACAAAGAGGTGGTGCTTTGGGCAGCAATTTCAAGGTCTTCTCCCCTCTGGAGCTTCCATTTTATACACGTACAGATCATCCAGCAGACAAAGGGATTCCGACATAAGGGTAAGAGTTTTACGTTCTCTCTCGCAAAACTTAAGGCTCTCGAGGCTTTATCCTTTCCACGGAAGAAGTAGGAGAAATACAACCTTATTGCCTCTTCAGAGAATCCTGGGAGCCTTATTTCCACTGGTTTCTTCAGCAAGACATAGTTTTTTTGCATACTTACTTTTCCAAATGCAAGAAGGAGAGAGGCTGCTGGAAGCATCTTTTTCTGCAGCAAACTCCTCAGGATAAGATGCGTTGGCTGCCTCTCCCTGCAGTAAGCACTCAAGTCAGTGTCATGTTCCACATTGAATTTTAGTTCCTCGAAGCCATCCATGATGAACAAGATTTTCTCTGGCTGGGAGAGAATATCGTCGATCATTTCTGAACACTCAGGCCAGTTCCTGGAGATGAGCTCTACTAGGCTCCTCTCCTCAGTAGAGTTCATTTCATAGATATTGAAGAAGAAAACAAATGTGAATCTGTCCTTCCAGAAGTTTCCTGCCGCCCATTCCAACATCACTTTTCTTAAAAGAGTTGTTTTTCCACTTCCCTCATTACCTCTCAACACTGCTGTGACTGGTCCAGCCTCCTCAGCATGAAAGGCATCATTCAGTTTTGTGTACACCTCCCTTGTGGTTTCTTTGTAGAAATACTCAGGGACTTGAAGGCAAGTTTCTCTTTCCCATATCAGCTGGAATTTTTCCTTCATGTGCTTTCTGTATATGTTTTGGTTATCTGAGTTAATGAGAACAGAATAGAAGAGTTAAGAATGTGACACTCTGCAGAACGACTCCTATAGCTTGCCTCCAACACGGGCTGTCATCTAGCTGCAATCCTCTCTGTGGAAGAACATAAAAAGACCTGGAAGTCTACCTCAGAGTACCAGCTACTACCAAGTGTGAATACCTAGGAATTCCCTTCCAAACTGAAGAGATGGTGGTTCCTCGCTGCACAGCATCCCTCTGCAGAGTCTGCCAGATGTTAAGGCTTAGAATGTTATTGCTGAGTCTAAGTATTTCACATCTTCAGCAAGCCATTGAGATTCAATCTGCTCCTACATTACAAAAAGTTTTGAGAGGGTGACTTACATTTGAATTTATGAATAAATATTTGATCCAGGTATCTGTTTGCTATCCGCCTACCTTCAAACCAGGAAGTCTAGGTTATTTCCATTATACCAGGCTCAGTGAGCTAAATTTCAGATATGCCTTCTAAACCATGATTCTTTCTACTGAATCCATCCCATGTTAAAAACAACAAATTAAAGGAGATAAAATAAGTTACAAACATGGATGAAGGCCATACAACGCACTGACGAAATATGCACCACCATGGGTGCACAGAAGACAGATACAGAAATAAAATACAGGGCACACTGTGCCATGAACTTGAATATCCCTTCCAGAGATAATGGCCATATTGCTCATTTGTTATTAGGTGCCATTGAGTCAGACCCAACTCCTAGCAACCCTTTGTACAACAGAACAAAACACTAACCAGCCCTGCGCCACGCACATGATCTTTTTATGTTTGAGCCCACTGTTGCATCCACTGTGTTTCTTCTCATTTTGAGTAATGCCACATTAGCAAAAAGAGGTCCCAGGGGCTTGACTTCATTCCCATCATTAAGGCCACTCTACTTGGAAGAGGCAATTCTTCCCTAGTCATTTCTTGAATGCCTTCCAGCCTGGGGACCTCATTTTCTGGCACTCTGTCAGTGCTTCTTTGCTGTTCATAGGGTTTTCAATGGCTGGTTGTTTGGGGAGTGGGCTGCTGGGTTCTCCCTAGTGTGTCTTAGTCTGGAAGCTCGGCTGAAACCTATCCACCACGGGTGGCCCTGCTGGGACCTGAAATACAGATGGCACAGCTTTCAGCATCACAGCAACACACAAGCTCCCACAGCATGACAAGCTGACAGACACATGGGAGTATCACTCATAGGAAGTATTTAACAAACTCCTTATGGAAAGGATATTCTCACATAGGATTAAGAATGTTTGGATCCATATGAAGAGAAAAAAACAATTACCAAGAGAAAATGAGAATGGAGCTAACCATTGTTTTTATCCTTTGATTTTGATTAGTGACATTATGTGAATCAGTTATTTCTAGCTATTGGATTAAATATATTAAATTCACTTACAAAAAAAAAAAAAAAAAGAATGTTTGGATCTGGGAAAGTTCAGATCAGGAAGTGGATTATATGATTTTTGTTTTGTTTTTTGCGGTACTGGGGGTTAAACCCAGGGCTTTATGCTTGCATGCTTTGCAAGTGCTATACCACTGAAGTTACTTCCAGCCCATTTTTTTACTTTTTGAGACAGGGTCTCACTAAATTATGCAGTCTGCCTCTGGTCTCAAACTTGTGATCCTCCTGCCTCTGCTGGGATTATAGGTGTGCGCCACTGCACCTGGCTGGATCATATGGTGCTAAAATCAATTCCTCAATTTCCCCAAAAGCCCATTTGTAGGTGCTAATCATATGAAGGTTAGCAGAATTCTTTCTAAAAGGCAGATTTGCTAACGCCAAGACAAGCTCAGCTACCATTACTCCAATACTTTTCTTGTTATATTTTTCAGATTGAACTGAAAAATCTTCACATTGCCTCCCAGTTGACTATGATGCCTGAGTAGGGGTCCTTGACTTGCTCCCCACCCCCCAAAAAGAGATCAACCCGCAACAACCCACATAAAATTACCCCTTGGTGCAATGCCCAGAATGTGGAAATCAGACTGGGTCACCTGTTTGTTCCATGGAACAAAAATATGCACATTAATAAGGTCTTTCTTGGAATCACACCTCCCTCTTCCTCAAAGTGACACATCATTACATGAAGAGAAATACCCACAGCCCACAACTTCCACGGAGAGAAAGTAGAGCAAGGGAAGCAGACACCTAGCTTTCCCAACATTCTCAGATGCTTTCCAAGCAACCCATGCTGTTCTCCACTCTCGAGGGAAAACTGAGCAATGACTACATTGCCCAGGTCCAGTTAAAAACCAATCAAGGGCGCAGACACTACAGAAACCAGCAGATCCTATTTTTAGTGAAAACACAGCAGCTGTCTCCAGCTGGGCTCTACTTCCAAGTGTCCAGAATCTCCTACTAAAGCACCACCAGCTGGCCACCTAAAGTCCAACGTGTGAGCCTGTGTGGGACATTTCATATTCAAGCCATAACGAATACATGCTTAAATGATCAGTAGGTCACTGAAGATATCATGTAGGAAAGTAATGACTTCCTAGAATCAAATGAAAACTTCTAGCAACAGAGCCATGCCAGAGATACAAATCTGCAACATGACCTATGAGAAAAAAGCAATCTGGTTGTGCCTAGCAGCAGTCAGAGGAGTTACTGGGCTTGAATCCCTAGCTGGCCAGTCTCTGTATCTAATCTCATTCCCTAACTTTGGGCTGACAGTTACAGTGACTTCTGGAAAACTAGCTGGCCGTACCTGGGAGTTTAAACAGAACTTTTGTGGCCCTCCAGACCCTGCCCAGAGAGGGGCACACTAGCAAAGCTGAAGATCTTGATAACCACCAGGCAATAATTCCACTGTACCTAGGAATTTGAGCAGTGCTCCCTGTGGTCCTAAAGACCATGTTCAAATCCCATTCAGGGTGGGATAAGATCAAAGCAGAAAACTAAAGCAAAAAGTATGTGCCAGGTCTGCTGCAGCTGGTGGTCCCCATGGCCTCAACTTCAATAGCAACTTCAAGTAACAGCTAGGCAATAGTTCCATCACATATAGGGATTTCGTTAGCTCTCCAAGCACTCAAAGACCACTTTCAGACGCCCATCTAGAGCGGGACAATGCCAAAGCTGTGAACTATAGCGAAGTGTAGGCACCAGACCTTCCATACATAGGAGTTTAAAAAGCACTCCCCAGGGCTTCACAGGTCACATACAGACTTGGCTTGGGAAGGAGCAAGAAACACACCCATTGGCCCAGCATACTCAGCAGCAATTGCATTGCCCACCCAGCATCCCAGCTTGATTGCAACATAGAAACACAAGAAGTGTGAAAAAGGAAGGCAACTTGACTCCTAAGTTCACAACTCCTCAGCAACGAAACCCAAAGATACCAAAATGTTGAAATGACAATAAAGTCAACAACCTGCATGAGAAATTCAACAATGAAATTCAGATTCTGTGGGGGGGAAAAACAGAAGTGTTGGAGACAAAAAACAAAATTTTAAAAAGTGGAGAGCATCACAAATAGACTAGATCAAGCAGAGGAAAGAATATCACAGATTGAAGAAAAGGTCAAGGAATATTACATTCAGACAATTAAGAAAACACAAGCAAGACCTCAACTTTCTAGAAATCTGGAACATGATCAAGAGACAAATTCCATAAATCCATGGGGTTGGAGGAGTTTAGATACAAGCTAAAAGTATAGAAAACCTATGCAGTGAAATTGTGGCAAAAAAATTCCTAACTCTAGGGAAAGATATGGTCACCCTACTAGAGGCGACATTTAGAACGCCAAATAGACATGAACATAAAAGAGCCTCTCCACATCACACTACAGATAAACCTAAAAGTCTAAAGAACAAAGACAGAATATTGAAAGCTGCAAGAGAAACCACCAACATACTTATAAAAGCAAGCTTCTCAGAACATCAGACCTCTTTGCAGAAATCATAAAAGCTAGGAAATCATGGAAAGATATGTCTCCAACCCTGAGGGTGAACAAATGGAAATCAATTTCTATATCCAGCAAAACTATCCTTTAAAATTGATGGATAGAAACCTTCCAAGATAAGCACAAACTAAAGCAACTCATGACCACTAATAAAGAATTGCAGAAGATACTTAAAGGAATCTTACACAGAGTTAAGAAATTCAGTCATAAACACGACAGCTCAGGAAAGAAACTTTGTGAGAGAAATAGATGGACAAATTAGAACTAGGAAAGAATCAAACATGTCCAACTCCGTAAACCAGTAAACTCCGAAAATGATTAAAGGAGAAAGCCCAAGAACAGACAGTACTCAAATCAGCCAGGTAACAATCCAACAAAATTACAGGAATCAGCAAATCTCTCAATAATAGCCCTAATGTAAAGAGTAAATAGTGATAACTCAAGTCACTAATTAAAAGACGCAAACAGGCCGCCTGGGTTAAAAACAAGATCCAACTGTTTGCTGTCCTCAAGAATCACACTTCACTGGCAAAGACACACTTGGCCTGAAAGTGAAAGGATGGAAGATGATATGCCAAGCAAGTGGAAGCTTAAAGCAAGCAGGAGTAACTATTTTCATATCTGATAGAGTAGACTCCAGAATTAGTCAGAAGAATTAAAGGTCACTACCTACAACCAAGTTTGCAGCCATAGCACCCTGGCATCCAATGCTGCCTAATCTGGAAAGCTAAGCAGGATTGGCCAAGTTAGTACTTGGATGGGAGACTGCCTGGGAACACCAGGTGCTACACGCTAGGGAGAAGGACACGGCAACCCACCTCCAAAACATTCTGCCATTGAAAACCCTATGAGTAGCAGAGAAGCACTGACTATAGTGTCAGGGATGGCACAACGTCAGGGAGTATTTTGTTCTGTTGTACATAGGGTCGCTATGAGTTGGACCTGGCTCAATGGCACCTCACAACAACCTACAGTAAGGGGAACAATCCAACAGGAAGATATAATGATTGTGTATATGTATAGAATTTTCATAAAGCAAACACTAATGGACATAAGGGGATAGATAGGCCCATACACAACAATAGTGGCAGGGTTCTATATACCATTCTATCAACAGATCACCTAGACAAAAAGTTAATCTTCAGAGTGGCACTGTATCTTACAGCAAATAGGTTTAACAGGCATCTGCAGAACACTCCATCCAATAGCTGCAGAAAACTCATCTTTGAAGTGCTCTACTTGCTTCCCTACGCAACTTTCTCAAAAGAGATCACATTTTAGGCCATCAAGCAAGTCTTAACAGATAAAATCGCTTGCAACTTATCAAGCCAGAATGGAATAAAACTATAAACCAACATGATGCACAAACACATGTAGATTGGACAATACTGCACTAATTAGAAATCTTCTGTAAGCAAACATCTGACATAAACCACTTAAAGGGCTAGAGGATTTATTTTAGCTAATAGTTTGAGGCTGGGATTTAGCTCAGTGGGTAGAGTGCTGCGCTGCAGTCTCTGAGGACCCGAGTTCAATTCCCAGCACTGCAAAAATGGGACAAGGACCTGGCAATCCACTCCCAAGGCAATCCCGAAACAGTCAGCCATTGAAAACCCTGTAAGGATCGCTATGAGTTGGATACCGACTCGACAGCACCTAACAACAACAACAACAACAACAGTTTGAGAGAATTCGGTCCATCATGGCATGGAGGGCATCTTGGAGCCAAGAAGCCACCATGGTAGACAGAGAGCAGAGAGAGGAAGACATGAAGGAGCCAGGTATAGGATACCTCCAAGGACCCTCCCATGGTGACCTGCTATCCCAGCTAGGCTCCACCTCCAAGTGTCCAGAATCTCCCACTACAGCACCACCAGCTGCCTACCTAATGTCCAATGTGTGAGCCTGTGTGGGACATTTCATACGCAAACCATAACAAATACTTGCTTAAGTGATCATTAGGTCATTGAAGATATCAGGCGGGAAAGTAATGGCTTCCCAGAACCAAACGGAAATAAAAACACCACTGGACAGATACTGTGGGCTCCAGCAAAGGCAGTTCTAAAAAGGGAAGTTTATGACTATGAGTGCCTACATTAAAAAATCAGAGAGACGTCAAGTAAATAACCCAATCATCCACTTGAGCATTTAAGAAAAGCAAGAAGAAGCCAAACACCAAAGAAGTAGAAGGAAAGATAATTCAGATTGGGCAGAAGTTAATGAAATAGAAACCAAAAGAATATGAAGGATCAATGAAACAAAGAGTTGATTCTTTGAAAAGATGAAGATCAGCTGGGCATAGTGGCCCACAGCTTTAATCTCAGTGACTCAAGAGGCAGAGGCAGGAGGGTCTTGATTTCAAGGCCAGAGGCAACCTGTGTAATTTAGTAAGGCCCTGACACAAAATGTTGTTTGTTGCTGTTAGGTGCCATTGAGTCAGGTCAGACTCATAGTGACCCTCATAAAGTTTTCAATGGCTGATTGTTTTGGGATTGCTTTGGGAGTGGATTGACACATCCTTCTACCATTTTTGCAGTACTGGGGATCAGACTCAGATCCTCAGAGAGTTCAGCACAGCACTCTACCAATTGAGCTTAACCCTAGCCCCTGAATCAATAAGGAAAAAATAAATGAGCAGGTGGTGCTGTCCAGTGGTAGAACATTTGCCAAGAACATGTGAGGCCCTAAAGTTCAACCTAAGTACCACAAAAAGAAAAAGAAAATCACTAAGGAAAGATAAAGATTGACAAACTCCTTAGCCAAAGTAAGAGAAAAGGCCAAAATTATTAAAAAATGGTATACAGTACAACAAATAGCAATGAGATCCAGAGAATCATTAGGGAATATTTTGAAAACTTATACTCCAATAAGTTAGAAAATCTGAAAGGACAAATTTCTAGACACATTATCTGTTGTTGTTAGGTGCCATTGAGTCGGGTCCAACTCAGCAGCCCTCATAGGGTTTTCAATGGCTGATTGTTTTGGGATTGCTGTGGGAGTGGATTGCCATTCTCCTCCCATAGACACATTATCTACTAAAATTAAAACAAGACGATATAAAAGCACTAAACAGAGCTATAACAAGTAATGAGATTGAAGCCATTGTAGTCTCTAAAGGAAAGCCGAGGACCAGACAGTTACTGCTGAATTCTACCAGACCTTTAACGAAGAACAACAATGCTCCTGAAACTATTCCAGAAAACAGAAAGAAGGAATGATTCCAGACCCATTTTCTGAGGCCAGTATTCCCTTCATACCAAAACTGGATAAGTACACACAGACAGATCTTTTTCAAAAACGAATACTAGCTGGGTGCTGTGGCACATGCCTGTAATCCCAGCAGCTCCGGAGGCAGAGGCAGGAGGATCGCAAGTTCGAGACCAGAGGCAGTCTGTGTAATTTAGTGAGACCCTGTCTCAAAAAGTGTAAAAAAAAATGGGCTGGGGATGCAGCTCAGTGTCCAGCACTTGCAAAGCATTCAAGAGTGAGGCCCTGGTTCAACCCCCAGTACCAAAAAAAATAATAATAATAATATAGACCAGCTTCTGCCTGAAGATATGGATATAGACATTAAAATCCTCATTGAAATATTAGCAAACTAAATTCAACAACACATTAAAAAGCTCATGCACCATAATTAAATTAGGTTCATTCCAGGAATTCAAGAATGTTTTACTACAAATTAATAAACATAGCACATAAATAGAATCAATGACAAACATCACATGATCATCTCATTCAATGCAGAAATCAGCTCTGATAAAATTACCTTTTCATGATAATATCCCAAAAGAAATTTGGAAGGATCATTCCTCAACATGATATAGGCTCTGACACATGAGCCCCAACAGCATACTAAATGGTGAAAAATTGAAATATTTCTTCTAAAAGTCAAGAAGAAAAGGGTGTCCAATCTCCCAATCTTATTCAATATAGTGCTTGGATTCTTAGCCAGAGCAATAAGGCAAAGAAATAAAAGGGATAAAAATAGGAAAAGAAGAAGTCAAATTATCCCTATTTATAGATGATTGTTGTTGTTAAGTGCCATCGAGTCAGTATCCAACTCATAGCAACCCTATGTACAACAGGTGAAACACTACTGCCAGTGCTTCTCTGCCATGTTAGTTTTGTATACCTCTATTCTTCTGAAAGTGTTTATCAGCTCTAATTCTTATGGTGGAATCTTTTGAGTCTTTTATTTGTGGACGATATGACCCTACAAATAAAAGACCCAAAAGACTCCACCATAATCAGGAGGCAGAGGCAGGAGGATCGCAAGTTCGAGACCAGAGGAAGTCTGCATAACTTAGCGAGACCCTGCCTCAGAACGTAAAAAATGGGCTGGGGGTGCAGCTCAGTGGTCCAGCACTTGTAGAGCATGCAAGCGTGAGGCCCTGGATTCAACCCCCAGTACTGCCAAAAAAAAAAGAAGACTCCACCATAAGAATTAGAGCTGAAGCTGGGCGCAGTGGCCGCACGCCTGTAATTCCAGCGGCTTGGGAGGCAAAGGGAGGAGGATCACAAGTTCGAGACCAGGGGCAGTCTAACTTAGCAAGACCCTGTCTCAAAAAGTAAAAAAGTGGGCTGAGGGTGCAGCTCAGTGGTCCAGCACTTGCAGAGCATGCAAGTGCGAGGCCCTGGGTTCAACTTCCAGTATCACAAAAAAAAAAAGGAATTAGAGCTGATAAACACTTTCAGAATAGAAGTATACAAAATTAACATACAAAAAAGTCAGTAACTTTTTTACAAACCAACAATGAACTCACTGAAAAAACTCAGAAAAATGATCCCATTTGTTTCCCTAACAATAAAAACCTAGGCATAAACTTAACCAGAGATAAAGGCCTCTAGATTGAAAACTACATATCATTGAAGAAAAATTAAAGACAGGAGAGATGGAAAGACCTCACATGTTACTGGAGCAACAGAATTAATATTTTCAAAATGACCATATTACCAAAAGTGATCTACAGAATAGCAAAGAAATCCTGAGGGGTTAAAAAAAAATGCTGGAAGGCTTCACAATACCTGACTTCAAACTACCCTCCAAAGCCATAGTAACACAATCAGCATGGGACTGGCAGAAAAACATACCATATATATATATATATATATATATATATATATATATATATATATATGGAGTAGAACATCCAAAAATAAGCTCACACAATTACAGTCATCAGATTCTTGACAAAGATGCCCAAAACATACATCGGAAGAGTGACATCTTTTTTAACAAGTAGTACTGGGAAAACTAAATAAAGACCAAAGTGATATTTCTATTTATTTATTGTACATAAAACAATTCAAGATAGATCCAAGACCTTAATGTAAGACCTGAAATTCTGAAAGTATTAGATGGAAACATAGAAGAATTACCTCAAGATCTAGGAATAGGCCATGACTTTCTGAATAGGACTCTAATAATCAGGAACTCATAGCAAGAACTGACAAATGGGAATCACATTAAAAAGATTCTGCTCAGCAAAAGAAATAATCAACACAATGGTGATACAGACTACAGGATGAGGGAAAATCTTTGCCAGCTCTTCATCCAGAAGGGGATTAATACCCAGAATACCCAGTAAATCAATAAATGAACAAAGGAACTGAACACTTTTCAAATGAAGAAATACAAATAGATAATAAATATGTTTTTAAAAACTGTTCAACAGCTTTAGCCATCAGGGAATTGCAAATCAAAACTACATTCAGAGTCTATCTCACCCCAGTCAGAATGGCTAGCATCAAGAAAAACAAATGCTGGAAAAGACATAGGGAAAGGGGGGCATTTAAACACTTTTGCTGGGACTGTTAGTCCAGCCACTATGGAAGTCAGTGTAGAAGTTCCTCAAAAAACTAAAAATAAAACTTCCATGTTATCCAGCTATACCACTTCTGTTTAAGTACCCCCCCCAAAAAAAAAAATCAAATCATCTTACTAGAGAGATACCTATATACCCTTGTTTATTTCTGTGCCATTTACAAGAGCTAGGTTATGGAATCAGTTAAGATGCCCATCTATGAATGAATAGACAAAGAATATGTGGTAATTATACACAATGGAGTTTTGTTCAGCCATAAACAAGGATGATATTACATCTTCAGGAAAAATGGATGGAATTGGAGATCATCATGTTAAGTGAAATAAGCTCATCTCTCAGAGACAAGTATTGCATGTCTCTCTCATGTGAAATCTAGAGAGGAACTAAAGGACATGGAAAAGTGGGGAACTGTTAGGAATGTGGAATGGGAAAAGTTGTGGTGTTAAGTGTAAAGAAGGGGTGAATATGATCAAAATACATTATAAATAGGTATGGAAATGTCATAAGGAACCCACTTTGTACAATATATGCTAATAAAAGAAAAAACAGAAAGTAAAACAAAACCATAAACAACTATTAGAATTAAAGGTAAATAAAAAAAAACTTCAGGGGAAGAAAAGGGAGAGAAAAAATGTAGGGAAAGTTATAATATTGACACTGTATTTTTCCAAAACTAAAAACAACAACAACAATGAGTAAAAGCAAGGCAACAGCATAGCAGCACTTTCAGGAAACCCAAGGAAAGGAAATGCTAACTAAGAATATTTTATTCAGCCAAGCCTCATCAAGTTAAGACCATAGAAAAACACCTTTTGACATACTAGAACTCAGGAAACTCTGTACATATCCTGTTCCCAGCCAATCTATGGGGATGAGCTTCCTCTAAGTTAAACATGACGTGGGGACACACACACCCCCAAAAAAATGATGGTGACCATTTCAAATACACCATTGTAGAGCTGCCCTGACATGTCTGCCAACTTGTCATGTTGGTGGGGCTGGTGTGTTGCTGTGCTGCTGAATGCTATGCCACTGATATCTCAGATACCAGCAGGGCCACCCAGGGTGGGCAGGTTTCAACTGAGCTTCCAGACTAAGAGACTAGGGAGAAGGACCGGGCAGCCCAATCCTGAAACAATTAGCCATTGAAAACCCTATGAATAGCAGAGAAACACTGTCAAATACAGGGCCAGAAAATGAGCCCCGCGGCTAGAAGGCATTCAAGAAATGACTAGGCAAGAGTAGTCTCCTCAAGGTAGAGTCGACCTCAGTGATGGGAACGGAGTAAAGCCCCTGGGACCTCCAGTTGCTGATGTGGCATGACTCAAAATGCAGGAGAAATGCAGTGGCTGCAATAATGAGCTCAACCATAAAAAGATGGTGTGCATGGCACCGTGTCCAGTAGTCTTTCATTTTGTTGTACATAGGGTTGCTACAAGTCGGACCTGACTTGATAGCACCTAACAACAACAAAAGTGTAGGGCTGAGAATAACACAGGGGTAGGGATATGGGTTAAAGAACAGTGAGTTGACATCGTATGTGCAGAGAAAGAGGGGAAAAAGGGTAGTAACAAAATGGGAGAGGGAAGAGAAAAACTGATTCAGGAGGCAGAGGCAGAAGGATCGTGAGTTTGAGACCAGAGGCAGCCTGTGTAACTTAGCAAGACTCTGTCTCAAGACAAAAAATGAAAAGGGAACTTGGGGTACAGCTCCTTAGTGGAGCAGTTGCAAAATACGTGCAAGTCCCTGGGTTCCACCCCAGAGTACTGGAAAAAACAAATAGATCTTTGTTCCATGCTTTTGCCTAACAAGTTAAACACCAGTAACACATTCGTATCTCCTTCTTAAGACCCCCATTCTGCCTCGTAGTTTATTTTCCAGCTTTTCATCCTCCTGCCTGGAGCCTGTCCTCATGGTCCTTCCTGCCTTCATGCTCTCCACTCCTTCCCACTCTGAGCTGCAGTGAGGGCAGCCTCCACGCTAAGGCATGTTGCAGCCATAGGGATGTTGAGCAGTGACCTTCTTTTGATCACTTTATCACATGCTTGGATAGAATTGGGCAGCAGAATGGTAACTGGACCTCAGCCAACAGCCCATTGTCACGTGACATTCATCAGCCAGCAACAAAGAAAGGTAATATTGGCAATGGCCTGGGACCACTCCAAGGTTAAAAAGCTTGACTCTCTCCCCCTCAACCCCCACCTGCCTAGAGATATCCCAGGTAAATAAATCCAATGTCCCTCTGAAAGGAGAGGCAGCCACTTCCTCAGCTGTTACATAAGATCAAAACCTTTTTTTTTTTTTTTTTTTTTTGGTACGGTACTAGGAAGTTGAACACAGAGCCTCACACATGCTACACAAAGACTCTACCACTGGGCTGCACCTTTTTGATTTTATTTTGAGATAGGGTTTTGCTAAGTTGCATGGGCTGTCTCTGGCCTCAAACTTGCAACCCTTCTGCCTCATCCTCCCGAGTGACTGGGCTTACAGGCATGCACCATGGCACCTGGCAGATCAGCACTTCTTACTCTGAGCTCCTTAGCTATAACAAATATCCACTATGCACCTTAGCCTACATCTGGAGAGACTATAGACTTAGGGGACAAGGGAGAATTGAAGGGAACTCGAAGCTCAGGTTGCACATTGTTGTCTTTGTAGTAGACATAAGTTGCCCATTTGTGCTTACAAATCAATTCTATGGGACTGTGACAAGAAACTAGTCACTTGGTAATTAGAAATTGCCTTCACCAACTGAGACTCCCAACCACTGAGCAGGGAGTCTATAAACTGCAAATCTTGCCTTGGTTCATGTGCTTCTGCACTATGAGATGTTAGACTATTATAACCCATGTAAATCTCATTTTGCTTATCAGAAAAGAAAAATCAACCCTCACAAATAAAGTACATGGGAGGATACCATGTAAAAACAGCACAATGAAGTTTTCAGTTATTATACACAGTGTGAAATTAACAAGGTATGCCTAACATTTTGTCTCCCTGTTTGCTAATGTAAAAATCAATGTGCCTTCCTAATTTCTAAAGCAAATTCTATAAAGGAGTATCCTCCCAGAGAAAGGCATACTTCCCGCCAGTGAGTCAGTCAGAATTGGTTTGGTGTCAGATCACTCACATTTGGAAAATACTTCTGTCATCAGGGCACACTGCTTGGCCCCCAGTTTTCTCAACTAAACACTTTTGTTGGATTATAGTATAATGAATGAAAGGCTGTTATGTATAAGAAAAGCCTCCTTCAAACACAAGCTCGAAAAGAGAAATATCATATGTCCACACTCATGTGGGAGCTGGATCTTAAAGAAAAAAATCCTATACATAAGTTGATACATGAAAATGCACAGTTAAACTTAGCAAAGAAAGGATAACACAAAGAGCAGAAAGAAGGAGGGAACTAGCGAAGGGAAGCAAAGATTGCAGAAGGTGGGATGGGGAGGAGAGTCAATGTAGAAGGGTAAAGATAGAGAGGATAATCTCAATGTAAATGATGCAATTTCATGAGTATATGGGAAAAATAGGGGAACATAACCCAAATATGCATATGAGTTTTACTACATATTAGTCAAAAGGTTCCATACACCTAAGTTGATAAAAGTGTAACCAAAAGTGATGTAATAGTTGTATAATGGAAAAAGCCAATGCTGTATTACTCTGTACCCCATTTACCAATAAATGGCAGGGAGGAATGCTTCCTTTAGTGCCTAGTACACCAATTCTCTATAATTATTTCCTAATATTAGGATTGGGGCTGGGATTTAGCTCAGTTGGTGGAGCACTACTTTGCAGTCTGAGGTCCCAAGTTCAATTCCCAGCACCACAAAAATGGGAGAAGGACGTGGCAATCCACTCCCGAGGCAATCCCGAAATAATCAGCCACTGAGAACCCCATGAGGGTCACTATGAATCGGACACGACTCAGTGGTACCTAACAACAACATTAGGATTCTGCCTAGACCCTTGTGCACATATGGTTAAAATGATGAGCAACTACCATAATAGAACTTCATCTCAGCAGACCTGGAAATTGATATGAACTCCGAGATCATCCCCTGTTATAGAAGTGACCCAGTTTGGGGCAGAAAGTGGGGAGGCACTCCTTAGTTTAACAGTATGTATCAACATTCATGATAACCCAAGAGAAGATTAAATACCTTGGAATCAATCTAACCAAAGATCCTTCAGCACTCTATAAGGAAAATTTCAAAACATTAAAGAAAGAAATAGCAGAGGACACTAAAAAATGGAAAGACCTCCCCTGCTCCTGGATAGGGAGAATTAATATTGTAAAAATGGCTATCCTACCAAAAGCAATCTATAG
>VMDO01012550.1:0-61711 GCA_007922755.1 Pedetes capensis | reverse complement strand
AATAAATAGTTCAATGGGTGTGGTGGTACACATGTGTAATCTCAGCACTCAGGCAGGAAGATCAATTCAAGTTTGAAGCCAGCCTGGGCTACATAGCAAAACCCTATATATTTTTTTCTCCCTTTATTGGTAAATGTTGGTGGGCTATGGAGTAATACAGCATTGGCTTTTTTCATTGTGCAATAATTACATCACTTATGGCTACGCTTTTGTCAGTTTACAAGGTTTATGGAAGCTTTTGACTAGTATGTAGTAAAACTCGTGCCTATTTGGGTTATATTCTCCTATTTTTCCCATGTACTCATGAACTTGCTTCATTTATACTGAGATTATCCTCTCCTTTATCCCTCTAGATTGATTCTCCTCCTCATCCTACCTTCCACAATCTTTGCTTCCCTTGTTAATTCCCTCCCTCCTTCTTTCTACTCTGTATATTGTCCCTTCTTTGCTAAGTTTAACTGTGCATTTTTATATGTCAGTTTATGTATAGGATTTTTTTTTCTTCCTTTAAGTATGATTCAGCTGCCACATGTGAATGAGAACACATAGTATTTCTCTTTTTGAGCTTGTGTTCATTTGCTTAAGATGATATTCTCCAGTTCCATCCATTTTGTTGCAAGTCATATTATTTCATTTTTTTATTGCTGAGTAGTATTCCATTGTATATATGTACCATAATTTTTTTATCCATTCTTCTGTTGATGGACACCTTGGTTGGTTCCATATCCTTGCTATTGTGAAGGGTGCTGCATTGAACATGGAGACATAGGTATCTCTGTGGTATCATGACTTGTTTCCCTTTGGGTATATTTCCAGTAGCGTTATAGCTGGGTCATAAGGCAGGTCTATTTTTAGTTTTCTGAGTTATCTCCATATTGATTTCCAAAGTGGTTGAACCAATTTACGGTCCCACCAACAGTGTAAGAGGGTTCCTTTCTCTCCACATCCTCGCCAGCATTTGTTATTATTTGTTTTGTTGATCTTGGCCATTCTTACTGGAGTTAGGTGGAATCTCAGAGTTGTTTTGATTTGCATTTCCCTAATGGCTAGGGATATTGAGTGTTTTTTCATGTACTTCTTAGCCTTATAAACTTCTTCATTTAAGAACTGTCTCTTCATTTCCTTTGCCCATTTGTGTACTGGGTTATTGTTGGTAAGACCTTATCTTAAACAAAAAAAGAAAAGAAAAGAGAGGAAAAGGAAAAGGAGATAAACAGCTGGGCATGGTGGTGCACACCTATAGTCCTAGTACTTGATAGGCTGAGGCAGGAGGATCTGGAGTTTCTGAGGCCAGCCTGGGCTGCCAGACCCTGTCTCAAAAATCAAGGGCTGAGAATGTAGTTCAGTGGTAGAGTGTTTGCCTAGCATGTACAAGGTCCTGGATATGGTCCTCAGCACTGCAAAAAGTAAACAGATATCTCATTAAAGAAGACATATAGACGTAAATAAATATAGTGCTGGGCATGTCAAAGCGTCAGTGAGTATTTCATTCTGTTGTACTTAGGGTCATTATGAGTTGGACCCACACCATGGCACCTAACAACAACAAGAACAAGCATATGAAAAGAGGCTCCACCTCATGTCATCAGAGAATGCAAATTAAAACAATGAGGTACCGGTACACACCTATCAGAATGGCCCAAATTCAGCACATCGACAATATTAAATGCTGGTGAGGATGTGCAACAACAGGAACTTTCACTCATTACGGTGGGAAGACAAAATGACACAGCCACTTTGGAGGAGGGTTTGGTGGTTTCTTACCAATCTAAACATACTCTTATCATATGATCCAGCAATTGTACATGTTGGTACTTAAAGGAGCTGAAAATTTACATCCATATAAAATTCTGCACTGGGATGTTTAGTTGCCAAAACTTGGGAGCAACCAAGATGCCCCTTAGTAGGTGTGCGGATAAACTGTGGTACAGCCAAACAATGGAGTATTATTGAATGCTAAAAAAAAATGAGCTAACCAGTTATGAAAAGAAAAATGCATATCACTAAGTAAGTAAGCCAATCTGAAAAGGCTACATACTGTATGATTCCAACTACATGACATTCTAGAAGAGGTAAAAACTGGGGAAACAGTAAGAAGATCAGTGGTGGCTATGGGTTAGGAGGTATGAAGAAATGATGAGGTAGAGCACAGAAGAGGTTTAGGGCAGTGAAACTATTCTGTATGGTACTCCTATGGTAGATACACGTCACGTCTGTCTTATCCAGGCACACAGAACGTACAACCAAAGAGTGAACCCTAATGAAAACTACAGATGTTGGGTGGTAATGGTATGCCACTATAGATTTATTGGTGGTTACAACTGAGGTGTGGAATGTTGGTGGGAGATGTGATACATGTGTAGCCGTGGGGGTACACAGGAAAACTATGCTTTTCAATTCCATTTTTCTGTGAACTTAAAATTTCTCTTAAGAAACAGTGTATTAATTTTAAAAATTAACTTTGAGACCTCCACCGCATAAATGGGCCTGCAGCCATAGCCCTGTGGCATCCGATCCCGTCAGATCTCGGAAGCTAAGCAGGGTCGGGCCTGGTTAGTACCTGGATGGGAGACCACCTGGGAACACCAGAAGCTGTAGGCTTGGGAGAAGGACCTGGCAACCCCCTCCCAAAAATCAATCTGCCATTGAAAACCCTATGCACAGTAGAGAAGCACTGACAATAGTGTTTCCCCTGTTGTACAGAGGGTCGCTATGAGTAGGATACCAACTCGACGGCACCTAACAACAACAACAACAACTGCATAAACATGCTTTCTAATAAATGGAGGGGCCCCCAGGACATCACGACACCTTGATGACCCCCAGGACCCTTCTTTCCTGGAGACTTGCCTCAGTTCTAGCACCTGTCACTCACCAGGTTGTTGGCCAGCAAGTTGGGACTCAGGTCTATTTCAGCAATCTTTTGGTTCACCTGGAGCATGGAGCCAATGAGGCACACTGGGAGGTAAGTCTGCTAAGGAAACCATTAGGGAGGTGATTACACATGGCAGGGACAGGTTCACCTGGTCAGGAACGGGGACCTAGTCTGCGTTGACTCTCCACTTAATTATTCCCTCTGCTGTCACACTGCCTATCTTGTTTTAAGTGAGTTGCTTTACAGATCATAAATGAAAGTTGGCCATATGATAAGATAAGACACTTGGGAAGACATAAAAACAAAAAAAGAACCATCCATAATGCTACCACCCTAACAACTCTGTTGGAACCTGGGGAGATTTCCCTCCAGTTTTTTGGTGGGGGGAAGGGTGAGGATCTCTACATAGCCAGGGCTGGCCTCAAGCTTGTAATCCTGCCTCAGCCTCCTAATTACCTGGGATTACAGGCACATATGGGAGAAGGACCTGGCAATCCACTCCCAAGGAAATTCCCGAAACAGTCAGCCATTGAAAACCCTATGAGGGTCGCTATGAGTCGGATACCGACTCGACGGCACCTAACAACAACAACAACACAGGCAAATACCAGTGCACTCAGCTTTCTTTCCATTTATTAACTTATTTTTGGGAACACTAGGGGGCTGAACCTAGGGCCTGACACATGGTAGGTAAGTGTTCTACTAATGAGCCACACTCCTAGCCCCTTCTGTTTTTTATTTCTTTATTTTGAGATAGGGTCTTACTAAGTTGCCCAGGCTGAGTCTGGCCTTGAATTTGTCATCTTCTTGACTGAGCCTCCCAACTTGCTGACATTACAGGCATGTGCCACAACACCTAGCTCCTTATATTTTTAGAGGATTTCTCTTTCTCTCTTTATCTTTCCTTTTTTTTTTTTTTTTTTCTTTGCAGTATTAGAAGTTGAACCCAGGGCCTCGTATTTGCATGCTTTGCAAGTGCTGGACCACTGAGGTGCACCCCAGCCCATTTTTTACTTTTTAAGACAGGGTCTCGCTAAGTTAAACAGACTGCCTCTGGTCTCAAACTTGCGATCCTCCTTCCTCCGCCTCCCGAGCTGCTGGGATTACAGGCATGCGCCACCACGCCCGGCTATCTTTCATTTTTTTGAGGCACAATCTCACTATACAGCCCATGCTGGCCTAGAACTCAAAATCCTCCTGCTTCAGCCTCCTGAATGTGGTGATTATAGGCATGTGCCACCACACCCTATCTGTAATCATCATTTTCAATGATATACTAATGCATTTAGAGCATGAATTTAAATACACTTGGCTATTGCTATTTAAGCTGTTTATAACTTTTTTTTTTTTCTGCAGTCCAGTCTCTTTATAGTCCAGGCTGGCCTTGAACTCACTTGGTACCCCTAGCTGGCCTCCAACTCACAATCCTCCTGTTTTAGCCTCCAAAATGCTGGGATTATAGGAATGTGCCACTACACCTGGCTGTCTATAACTTTTTGCAGTTATAAATAATGCTATGCTGAAGGCCCTCACCAAAAGCCCAAAAGATGCCAGTTCCTGATATTGAGCTTACCAGCCTCCTGAACCTTGAGTCCAAATGAAATTATTTTCTTTATAAATTACATAAATTTAATTAATTATTTAATTAATTAATTAAAATAAAGCTTTGGTGCATGTGGTGCACATGGTCAAGTAGACGTTTCAAATTCTGGAATATTACTTTTAAGATTTTCAGAAAAGAAATGATTGGATCAAGGGCTGCCTTGCCCTTCCTGATCTCTGTTGAAATCTGCTCAGTTCTGTTCTCCTCTCAACTTTTGCATTTTTCCTGTGATAGCCTCACTGGATAGGACAGGATATCCTAGGACATGGCCTTTGTAAGAGCTGCATAATCCTGTCCCTTCTAAGTCCTTCCGCATCCAGCAGGGCTCGCTCTTACTTCTATCACCCTCAAGTGTCCTTACCAATCAGAGGATCCTTAAAAAGTAAAGATGCCAACAAGGGACATGAGAAACCACAGAAAGTGAAACGGATTATTAGGTTGAAATGCAGGTGGGATTAAGAAGAAAGGAGTATCAGAAAGCCCAGCAAAAGGAGCCCTGAAACAGACTCAGCCTGGATCCTGCTTTACTGCATTCGTGAGAACTGTTTCAGAGAGGTTCAGAAGGTGAGGGGTGCAGAGTGATACACACAGAGTGCCTGGTGGCAGCCTCGCTTGAAGGTATGGCATGGAAAGCCCTAGGGTTATTCATAACTCGAGAGGACTATTTGCTGGATGGGATACAATTCAGAAATGAGAAGACGGGACCAGGAAAGGCAGATGCTGGTAGAGCCTGGATCAAGACAAACTCTGGGTCCAGGGAGAAAGGCTGGCAGATGATGAGAGGTGACATCGATCAGAGGGAAAAATGAGAAAGCCAGGCCATAAACTCTCTTGTCTGGGGAAAGAGGGCTGACCCAGGTCTTCCTAGTTGCTATCTATCACACTCATCACATAATTCTTTGCAAGGTAGAAGGAAAGAGGAGACAATGAAAAAAATGAACTATTTTTTTTCCTTTTTCACCATTCTTTCACCAAATATATCCAGGACGCCGCTGGGCGCAGTGGCGCACACCTGTAACCCCAGTGGCTCGGGAGGCGGAGGCAGGAGGATCGCAAGTTCGAAACCGGAGGCAGTCTGCGTAACTTAGTGAGACCCTGTCTCAAAAAGTGAAAAAATGGGCTGGGGGTGCAGCTCAGTGGTCCAGCACTTGCAGAGCATGCAAACACGAGGCCCTGGGTTCAAACCCCAGGTACCACCAAAAAAAAAAAAAAACAAATACATCCAGGACTTCTTCCTTCTGGGCTCCTTCTGATGTTACTAAACAAACAAAACAAAAACAAAAACAAACACAAACAAGCAAACAAGAAAAACCCACAAGTTAACCAATCCTTCACAGTCTCACATTCTTTTAAAGGACAGGAGGGCTTAAGTAGTTGGAAAAAATTAATGGAGCAAAGCAGCTGAGATTTAGCTCAGTTGGTAGAGCACCGCTCTGCAGTCTCTGAGGTCCCGAGTTCAATTCCCAGCACCGCAAAAATGGGAGAAGGACGTGGCAGCCCACTCCCAAGGCAATCCCGAAACAATCTGCCATTGAAAACCCTATGAGGGTTGCTATGAGTCAGACACGACTCGATGGCACCTAACAACAACAACATATAGAGCAAGCTAATAAGGAACGCATATTATAAACGTAAGCACTAATTACACCTCTGTCATATCACTCAATAGGTGTATTTAGTCTGATTGCCGGGGACACCATTGGAAGGATACAGGGAGGCTGGGCCTCTAAATCCTTCCTCACAGGCTCCTCCGGTGTATCCTGTGCAGTGAGCAGGCCCACTCGGTGTTCATCCACTGGTATCATTGGTAGGGCTGTGGCGTTGATGATCTCCATCTTCTTGGCGTACTCCATGGCCTAGCTTCTTACAAACTGGCAAACGAAAGGTTTCCACTGCTAAAAACTTCTCTTCTCTCACTCCAATCTTGTTCTTTGTTCAAGGGGCCTCCTGTAAAGGCAAATAGCACAGAGCCATCTTAGAAAACACAGCAGAAAAAGATAAGCACACTGCCCTGCTAAGCAGGGCCAATGGCAAGGCATGTGACTCACATCATGTTTTTGTTTGGAAAGCCCACTCTTAACTGAAGATTCCAAGGCACACAGACTTGTGCTTTTAACCTGCTGGTGTCCATTCCTCCTTCCACCCATGATAGAAACTGTCTGGTTTTAAAATAAAAAGACTGAGGGCTAGACATGGTGGCTCATACCTGTAATCCCAGCAATTCAGGGGGCAGAGGCAGGAGGATCACAGGTTCGAGGCCAGAGGCAACCTGTGTAACTTAGAGAGACCCTGTTTCAAGATAAAAAATAAAAAAATGTGCTGGGGGTGCGGCCCAGTGGTAGAGCACTTGTCAAGTATGTGCCAGGCCCTGCGTTGCCCCAAGTACTGCAAAAATCAAAAATAAATAAATAAGTAAATAAATAAATAAAGGGCTGTGGCACTCAAAAGGCCAGAGCTCTAGATCACTCAGGAAGTTAGTTTCCAGACTAGAAATCAAACCTCTTTGTGTCTCTGAGCCTCAACTCTAAAAGCACGAAGTGTGGAGCAGGTGACCCCAGGATCCTTTCCATCTCTCAGATGTCATGATTCCATCTACTCAACAAGAGATTCCCAAGGCACCACGGGCTTTAACTGGCCCACACTCTTCTTTCCTGGCTCTGGAACACTCTGACCCTACTGCTGTCCTGGATCCTTGTTTATTGCCTACAGGTCCATCCCTACCATACATTGGTCCTGGACATCCACAGCCTAGTGTTACAGGCCTGGTTAGAATGAAGTCAAAGACTTAGATTCTTCCCTTAAGCACCTCATACACAGTGGAAGGAGAGAGCAAAAGTCAAACGTAGTGGAAAAATTAACCCACATTCCCTTTCACCACAGTCTTCTGCATCCTCTTCTCCCTAGCCATGTCGCACAGATACCTGACCACAGACCTTCTCCCTG
Source organism: Pedetes capensis (assembly GCA_007922755.1). NCBI lineage: Eukaryota > Metazoa > Chordata > Mammalia > Rodentia > Pedetidae > Pedetes > Pedetes capensis. The sequence goes on along the minus strand of VMDO01012550.1, from coordinate 54,290 downwards.
GCCCATGACTATGCTACGCTCTTCTTGCCTCTATGCCTTTGCACATGCTCTTCCATCTATGGGATTCATCCTAGGTGATGTATGTTTGGAAAGACCTTCTCAAACTATTCCATGCCAATAGGGCCATGCCTCATCTATGAAGGCCAGGGTTCTACTTTCATCCTTCTATTACAGCACTTAAAATATTGATCTGAAATGAGTGGCTTCTACATCTTTCTCCATTAGGTAACCTACTCCTTAGAGATTAAGCCTTACTATTTGAGTAACGGGGCTGGGATTTAGCTCAGTTAGTACAGCACTGCTCTGCAGTCTCTGAGGTCCAGCATTTGATGCCCAGCACTGCAAAAAAACGGGAGGATATGGCAATCCACTCCTGAGGTAATCCCGAAACAATCAGCCATTGAAAACCCTATAAGGGTCTCTATGAGTTGGACATGACTCGATGGCATCTAACAACAACAATGTGAGTAATGACCCACTATCCGATTTCTTTTGGACTCACCTATCACACTTTCTAATCCAGAGAGCCATCCATCTTGGATTGTTCCGGGTCCGTTGGATTATAGGAAAGGTTGGCCCCGGTCCAGGTCAATACTTTTGCTATTCCTTGCTCCTTTGTCTTTAGCCATACAGGCAAAGGAGGGAGGGGTAAGGTGAGGCAGGCGTATTTTGTTGTTGTTGTTGTTAGGTGCCATGGAGTCGGTATCCGACTCATAGCAACCCTCTGTCCAACAGGGGAAACACTATTGTCAGTGCTTCTCTGCTGTTCATAGGGTTTTCAATGGCAGATTGATTTTTGGGAGGGAGTTGCCAGGTCCTTCTCCCAAGCCTACAGCTTCTGGTGTTCCCAGGCGGTCTCCCATCCAGCTACTAACCAGGCCTGACCCTGCTTAGCTTCCGAGATCTGACGGGATCGGATGCCACAGGGCTACCGCTGCAGGCTTAGGCGTATTTTAGTGCCTCTCATTTTCCTCCTGCCCATTCCCCAGCTGGGTTGGAAAGCTACAACATGTTCTCCTAGAAGCCAGGCTTAGGTGTTATTCTGTCAAGAAACTCTCTCCTTTAGCCTAACATTATTCATGCCTACTGGGAGAATCGAATAGCATGCTTCTTAAGAGAAATGTTTAAAATACACACCCTTTTCCCTGCTGAATTTTTCATTATACCATGTAAGGACAAGTTTTCTCTGAAAGAGGGCAGTTTTGGCTGTCATTACTTGGGGAGGAGGAGAGAGAAAACTAGCTTCATTGAAGAGCTATGCTACAGTGAGCATTGTGCTAGGTGGTGGGGGTGGATGAGTGGGAGAATAAGAAACTCTCAGGGAGCTGAATCATCATACCACAGAGACACCTGCATCTCCATATTCAATGTGGCATTTTTCACAATAGTAAGGATATGGAACCAACCAAGGTGCCCATCAACAGAAGAATGGATAAAAAAAAAACCTATGGTACATACACACAATGGAATACTACTCAGCAATTAAAAAATGAAATAATGTCATTTGCAGCAAAATGGATGGAATTTGAGAACATCATCGTAAGCAAATGAACACAAGCTCAAAAAGAGAAATACCGTATGTTCTCACTCTTATGTGGGAGCTGAATCATAGTTAAAGGAAGAAAAAAATCCCATACATAAATTAACATATTAAAAAAAATACAATTGGGTCGGGCGTGGTGGCGCACACCTATAATCCCAGCGGCTCAGGAGGCAGAGGCGGGAGGATCGCAAGTTCGAGACCAGAGGCAGTCTGCGTAATTTAGGGAGACCCTGTCTCAAAAAAAGTAAAAAAAAATGGGCTGAGGTGCAGCTCAGTGGTCCAGCACTTGCAGAGCATGCAGGCACGAGGCCCTGGGTTCAACCCCCAGTACAGCAAAAAAAAAAAAAAAAAAAAAACAATTAAACGTAGCATAGAAGGGAGAATATAAAGAGTAGAAAGAAGGAGGGAGGAAACTAGCAGAGGGAAGCAAAGATTGGAGCGGATAGGATGGGAAGGAGGGTCAATATGTAGGGATGAATGGGGAGAGGATGATCTTAATGTAAACAGCGCAACTCCGTGAGTATATTGGAAAAATAAAGGAATATAACCCAAATAAGCATTTGAGTTTTACCACATATTAGCCACAAGGCTCCATCAACTTTGTGGGTTGATGAAAGTGTTGCTAGAAGTGATGTAAAGGATGCATAATGGAAAAAGCCAATGCTGTACTATCATCATTTACTAATAAAGGAAAAAATAAAACATTCTTGGCCGACTTAAATGCCCCTACACTATGAGTCCGACTTGACTCAACGGCACTTGACAACAACAACAACATAGCCCTTAAGGCTGGGATTGAGTTCAGTTAGTGGTGGTGTTCTGTGCTCTCTGAAGCCCTGGGTTCAACCCCCAGCACTGCAAAAACGGGAGAAGGACCTGGCAGCCAACTCCTGAAAACAATCAGCCATTGAAAACCCTATGAATAGCAGAGAAGTACTGACAAAGTGCTGGGCATGGCACAGTATTGGGGAGTATTTCCTTCTGTTGTACGTAGGGTAGCTATGAGTTGGATCCCACTTGACATCACCTAACAACAACAACTATGTAACCTTTAAGGTCTGGGGTTTAGCTCAATTGGTAGAGTGCTGCTCTGTGCTCTCTGAGGCCCTGGGTTCAATCCCCAGCATTGCAAAAAGTGGGAGAAGGACTTAGTAGCCCACTTCTGAAACAAACAGCCATTGAAAACTAGCAGAGAAGCACTGACTTAGTGCCAGGCATGGTCCCTAACCTTTTATTACTTAAGATTTTCTTAAGGTTTAATTATTTTGTTATATGAACTGAAACATCTAATGTTACTAATGTTACTAATACAACTTTGTATAATAATAATTGTTGTTGTTGTTGTTAGATGCTGTCCAATCAGTGTCCAATTCATAGCAACTCTATGTCCAGGCAAAACACTATTGTCAATACTTCTCTGCTATCCATAGGGTTTTCAATGGCGGACTGATTTTTGGGAGTGGCTTGCCAGGTCCTTCTCCCAAGCCTACAGTACCTGGTGTTCCCAGGCGGTCTCCCATCCAAGTACTAACCTGGTCCAACCCTGCTTAGCTTCCAAGATCTGACAGGATTGGATGCCACAGTGCTATGGCCGTAGGTTGTATAATATTAGTTATCAAAAAATAAATTTTTAAGGCACTTACGAGATCCTAATTAGTTATCCTAGGTTTCAAAAACTACAATAAAATCAAACTAGCATAACAAAAAATTCCTTTCTCGTTTGATAATTATGTTGTTGTTGTTAGGTGCCATCGGGTTGGTATCCAACTCATAGCAACCCAATGTACAACAGGCAAAACACTATTGTGTGTGCTTCTCTGCTGTTCACAGGGTTTTCAATGGCGGATTGATTTTTTGGAGTGGGTTGCCAGGTCCTTCTCCCAAGCCTACAGCACCTCCCATCCCATCCAAGTACTAACCAAGCTCAACCCTGCTTAGCTTCCGAGATCTGACGGGATTGGATGCCACAGGGCTATAGAGAGTCTAAAAATCAGCCATTTTCATGAGGTAAGTCATAAAATACAGAAAACGACATGCAACCGTAATTGGTATCATGAAGTCATATGTGACCCCACCAGGCACTTACCTGGCCTTAGTTAGGCGCTACAGCAGCACAACTCTGGTGACTGCCCCAAGTTGGGATGGATGTACTGAGGTTACATTTGTGTGACAAATAGGAATTTTTAAAAATAGCAAAATTTCATTTCCAGGGTCTATTTTGCCCCACAATACCAGTTAAGGGATCGTTCTAGCACAAAAACCAAAGCTGACTTTGGAGTCAGACCAACTCCTTTTCTCTTGAACCTTCAATCACTCAATGACTACTTACTGAACACCTCCGATGAGCCAGCAGTGTGCTCCTCCTGGGAACCAGACTTGACCTATGTCCTAATGTGGCTTATAATTACTGGGAAGGTCTTATAAAAATCAAATAATTACATAAGTAACTATAAATTATAATCCATGAAAAATAATCATGCATTTTAATGAGGAATTATAACTGTCACTACTACTTTTGAGGGTTGAGATTTAGCTTAGTTGGTAAGAGCATCGCTCTGCAGTCCCTGAGGTCCTGAGTTTAATCGCCAGCACTGCAAAAATGGGAGAAGGACATGGCAATCCAACCCCAAGGCAATTCTGAAACAGTCAGCCACTGAAAACCCTATGATGGTCACTGAGTCGGACACAACTCGACAGCACCTAAAAACAACAACTACTACTTTTGAGGGAGGTACACAGTGCTTTGAGGTGACATAGTAGGCATAGAGGTCAAGGCGCTGAAAGAAGAGCAGGAATTAATTAGCTAAAGGGGCAGGGAGATACAGTCCAAGTTGTTGTTGTTAGGTTCTGTGGAGTTGAATCCGACTCATAGTGACTCTATGTACAACAGAACAAAACACTCCCCAACATTATCCCATGCACACTATCTTTTTTATGTTTAAGCCCATTGTTTCAGTCACTGTGTCAATCCATCTAGTTGAGGGTCTTTCTTTTTTTCTTTGGCACACCATTCTCCCAAACAGGATGTCCTTCTCCAGGGATTGACCCCTTCAGACCATCCAAAATACATAAGACACAGCGTAGCCACCCTTGTTCCCAAGGATCATGCTAGCTGCACTTCTTCTAGGATGCATCTGTTGGTTCTTTCAGCAGTCCATGGTATATCCAATATCTGTCTCCAGCACCATAATTCAAAAGCATCAATTCTTCTGTCTCTCTTATTCAGTGTCCAGCTTTCACAAGCATATGATGCGATTGAAAATATCACGGCATGACTCAGGTGCACCTTTGTCTTCAATGTGATATCTTTACTTTTCAATACTTTAAAGAGGTTTTTTGCAGGAGCTTTTCCCAATGCAATCTGTCTTTTGATTTTTTGACTGCTGCTTCCATGGGTGTTGACTGTAGAACCAAGTAAAGCAAAATTTTGGACAACTTCCATCTTTTCTCCATTTATCATGAAATTGCTCACTGACCCATTTGTGAGGGTTTTTGTTTTCTTGATGTTGAGGTGGAATCCATTTTGAAGGCTGTTCTTTGATCTTCATCAGTAAAGGTTTCAAATCCTCTTCACTTTCGGCAAGCAAAGTTGTGTCATCTACATAATACAGGTTGTTAATGAGTCTTCCTCCAATCCCAATGCCACATTCTTCTTCATAAAGTCCAGCTTCTCCGAGTATTTGCTCAGCACAGAGATTGAAGAAGTATGGTAAAAGGATACAGCCCTGATGCATACCTTTCTTGACTTTAAACCAAGCAGTGTTTCCTTATTCTGTTCAAACAACTGCCTCCTGGTCCGTGTACAGATTCCTCATGAGTACAATTAAGTGTTCTGTTACTCCCATTTTTCATGATGGTATTTATAATTTGTTATGATCCACACAGTCAAATGCCTTTGCATAATCAATAAAACATAGATAGACAGTTTTCTGGTATTTTCTACTTTCAGCCAGTATCTACCAGACATCAGCTAGATGTACCTGGTTCCCAGCCCTCTTCTGAATCCCGGTTGACTTTCCAGCAGATCCCTGTCAATACACTGCTGGAGTCACTTTTGAATGACCTTTAGCAAAATTTTACTTGGGTGTGATATTAATGATATCCTTCAATAATTTCTGCATGTGGTTGGATCCTCTTTCTTGGAACAGTCCAAGTAGAGGGCAGCTGGAAAGGTGGAAAGAGGCTAAATTGGTGCTACAAATTATAGTTGCCACTATCCCTTGAATCTGGTTAGTGTGACTGGAGGAGTTAAAATCTAATTTTAATTAATTTAAATTTTAAAAAGCAAAAGCAGTATAAATTTTAAACATTGATGTTTGATATATTTTGGACAAGTGAGTTAAATAAAACACTCAAATTAATTTTACCTTTTTATTTTTGAGTTACTGGGAGATTGAACCCAAGGCCCTTCCACCACTGAGCTGTGCCCCTCAGCCCCCTTTTCTTTTTATTCTGAGTCAGGGTCTCGCTAAATTACACCGGCTGCCTCCGGCCTCAACCTTGCGATTCTCCTGCCTCTGCCTCTCGAGTCACTGGGATGACAGGCGTGTGCACACTGGGCGTTTTTGCTTTTAAAAATGTAGTGGCTGTGGGTATAGCTCAGTGGTGGAGTATGTGCTGGGCATGCATGAGGCCCTGGGTTCGAGCTCAGCACCGAAAATAAATAAATAAATAAATAAATAAATAAATGGAGTTATCAGCATCATCACAAATTATATATGTGGCCTGTTTTATGTTTCTATTGAACTGGGCTGGGCTGGACACTGCCAGTTTTCGACCTAGGACATGGAACTCTCCCCAGTAACGCAGTGTGGTGTAGTTGAAGGTGAATTGCACTTGGGGACAGAGACCGCTGGGTCCTGTCCCTCACTGCATGAAAGACCTGGTACATGCACTAGGAAGCCAGTAAATATTGCTTTAATGGCCCGAGTTTCTTCGTTTATCAAATGAGGCCAGTAGTACACACTGTTAGGACTTCAGGCGATCTGGCGTGGATTCTCCCCTCTGTCCCTTGCTCCCTGAGCGACCCTGAAGCGGTCCCTGGGCCTCAGTTTCTCTTGCTTGCAGAAGCCGAAGAGCGTCCCGGAGCGAGGAGGGTCACCGCCCGCCGGTCCGTCTGTCTTACCTGGAGTGGAGGCGGTTCTGCGCCGGGTCGCTCAGGAGGTCGTGCTAAGTTCTGGACGGGCGTCCGGCACCCGCGGCCCACCTCCAGTGAGGGGTGCGGGGGCGCGGGGAGCCGTGGCGTAGCGGAGAAGCCCATTTGCTTCACCGAGGCCGGACGCTCTCCAGGCAACGCTGGGCGCGGCCCAGCCGTGCACCTTCTCTGCACAATGAAACCTTCGCGCGTCGGCCCGCGTCGGTTACCAGGGTGACGGCCGCGCCCGGCTTCCGGACCCGACCAACTGGTGTGGGGGGGGGTGAGGGTGGCTCCGCGTCCTAGGCCAGAACCCCGGCACGCAAATGACTCCAGAAGACGTATTCTTCGTCTAATTTACATACTATAGAGAAAGGAGTCCGCAAGAGCTGCTGGTGCTTCGCGTGGGCTCCCCTGGCGGAACAGCGCCCCCTCGTTCCTTAGTGGTAGAGCCCGGAGCGGGGCTGCGCATGCGCGCGGTGGGCGGCAGCGTGGGTCGGCGGAGTAGCGGCTGGTGGCCCGGGCGTGCGGTCTGTTTACGAGACGTCTCCGGGTTCCATTGGACCCCTGATTTCTGGGACACGTCAGGTACGTCTCTGAGTCCATCGGGCAGCGAGGCCTAGGTCCCCCCGAGGCGGGTAGGACCCCTGGGCCTGCCCTGGAGAGGGCAGCCCCACGTCAGGGGTGGGAGGGCTGGGTTCGCTTGGCGTGTTTCCTCTGTGCTTGCGGAGTGGGAAGGTAATTCCTCTCTGTAAGTCGACCGGGAAGCCGAGTAAATGAAATCGTGCGCACGAACGTTGGCTCGTAACCGTTACTTCAGTTCTACACACTCCTGGTGGCCCGTGTACCTGGCTTGCACTTAACTCCTTGAGGAGGGGACACGTTTCCCTCTTGAGAATCTGCTGACAGCTAAAGATTCCTCCCTTCCTTTCTTATCAGAATTAAAATATGATCATGTATTTTACGACCTGGTGCAGACTGTAAAGCTTAGCACAATAACTAGTGATCAGCATCCTGATTTGTAGATGAGGACACACTTGATCTTCCCAGGGTCATTGTGAGGATCACTTACTGCAACGTCTTATAAACACGAAAACACTCTTAACAGCTTGTGAGCTGGGTACCGTTGTTATTCCTGATTATAAATAAAGAAGCTGGGGCCCAAGGGGGATAAATGCTGGGGTCCCACTGAAGGTGAGCAGCAGCGATGGTTGGAAACCAAGTGCTCGCTGTTCACTTCCTTGGTACTGAGCCCTCTCTCCCAGGGACTTTGACTAGAAAGAAGGCTGCTTTGGGCCAAGGGAACACCTTGTATCTCAGGTCCACACCACTGCCCAAAGATCTTTTTGTTGTTGTTGTTGTTAGGTGCCGTCGAGTCAGTATCCGACTCATAGCGACCCTACATACAACAGGCGAAACACTATTGTCAGTGCTTCTCTGCCATCCATAGGGTTTTCAATGGCAGATTGATTTTTGGGAGTGGATTGCTGGGTCCTTCTCCCAAGCCTACAATGTCTGGTGTTCCCAGGTGGTCTCCCATCCAAGTACTAACCAGGTCCAACTCTGCTTAGCTTCCAAGACCTGATGGGATCTGACGCCACAGTGCTATGGCTGCAGGCTGAAGTTATTTATGAATTATCAGATCTGACTTGAAAGGCAGTTAGTCTAGATCATTCCTTTTTCTCATCTGTAATAGTCCTATGCTGCTTAATGAGAGGGCCATGTACTGAGAAATGCGTTATGGGGGGTGGATTTCATCATTGTGCAAACATTATAGAGTATTTACACACACCTGGATGATAACAGCCTACTATTCAGGTAGGCTATATGGTGTATATAGGTTGTATCCTCATCCTCCTAGGGCCCTTATGAACAAAACAACATGAATTTAATCAAGCACAAGAAAAAATGATACAATCAAGAAAGAGAGAGAAGGCAGACGTGGTGGTGTATGGCTGCCATCCCATCACTTGGGAGGCTAAGGCAGGAGGATCTATGTAATTTGAGGCTAGCCTGGGCTACATAGTGAATACCAGGCCAGCCTGGGCTACGCAGTGAGACTGTCACAAACAAACAAAAACGAGTTACGCCAAAAAAAAAAAAAAAAGAAAGAAAAAGAAAAGAAAAATTAAGGAGTTTGAGGCCAGAGGCAGCCTGCACAATTTAATGACATCCTTTCTCAAAATGAAAAGTGGCTGGGCATGATGGGACACGCCTGTAATCTCAGCAACTCAGAAGGCACAGGCAGGAAGATCACAAGTTTGAGGCCAGACACAGCCTGCGTAACTTAGCGAGAGCTTGTCTCAAGATAAAGAATTAAAATGAGCTGGGGTGCAGCTCAATGGCAGAGTGCTTACAAAGTGTGTACAAGGCCCTGGGTTCAACCCCCACAGTACTGCCAAAAGAAAAAATAATAATAAAAAGAGTTCAAGGCCAGCCTACGCTATAAACTCTTTCTCAAACAAACTGAAACTGGGGGAGGTGGGAGGAAGTATAGTAGAAATACAAACTGCTAACAGTTGTTTTTCACCACGTATTGTATGTACCATATATATATATATATTTTTTTTTTTTTTTTTTTTTCAGTGCTTGGGATCAAATCCAGGGCCTCACACATGCTAGGCAAGTGCTCTACCACTGAGTCACACTCTCAGCCCCTGTGCTATACTTTTATAGGTCAGGCAGCACAGTAAGTTTATTTACACCATCATTACATACACGTGTTGTTGCTCGGTCCTGTTGAGTCAGGTCTGACTCATAGCGACCCTATGTACGACAGAATGAAACAGTACCTGACACTGCCATGCCCGGTACTATCATTGGTGCTTCTCTGCTATCCATAAGGTTATTGATGGCTAATTATTTCACGAATGGGCTGCCAGGTCCTTCTCCCAAGCCTACAGCACCTGGTATTCCCAGGCAGTCTCCCATCCAAGTACTAACCGGGCCCAACCCTTCTGAGTTCCCAAGATCAGAGATCGAACACCAGGGTGGTACAGCTGCAGACACAAACACATGGGTAATGCACTTTGCTACATTAAGATGGCCACCATATCAATGTCCATAAACAATAGGAATTTTTCAGCTCTGTTATAATCTTATGGTACCACTGCAGTATATGCCGTCTGTTGTTGATTGAAGTATTGTTATGTGGTGCATGACTATATGGATGACAGTTCTTGGCACAGAAGTTGTGAGAATTGGTAAGGCCATGAGCGAGGGACTCCAGTTAAAAACCCAAGAAATTAGTGAATTTGTCCAAAGTTTAGCAGTCAACTAGGAGGGCAGAGCTAGGTCTGGATTCAGGTGTATTGTGTCCAGGTGATGCGCTCTTGGCATAGTTGGGGAGTAGGCAATATAGAGTAAGTAGGCAGAGTAGATATATAGAATATATAGTAGATATATAGAATATAGTAGATATATGTAGTAGATATATAGAGTATAGATGTAGACATAGAATATAGAATATATATTCTATATAGAATATTCTGTATAATATATATTCTATATAATATATATTCTATATAGAATAGAATATATTCTATATATAGAATATAGATATAGATATAGAGTATAGAATATAGATATAGTAAATATATAGAATATAGAGTAGGGGAGTAGGCAGTATAGAGCTCTTGGCACAGTTGGGGAGTAGGCAAAAACAACTTGATTTACTATTCTTTTTTTTTTTTGTGGTACTGGAGGTTGAACCCAGGGCCTCACGCTTGCATGCTCTGCAAGTGCTGGACCACTGAGCTGCACCCCCAGCCCATTTTTTTACTTTTTGAAACAGGCAGACTGCCTCTGGTCTCGAACTTGCAATCCTCCTGCCTCTCCCTCCCAAGCCGCTGGGATTACAGGCATGCGCCACCGCGCCCAGCTCTTGATTTACTTTTCCTTCAAATGTTTGCAGATGCTTAGCAGGACAGGGGCTGCTTTTTAACTGTTTTTTACGTCTGTCTGTCTGTTTTTGTTTTGTTCATAAATGATATGTGACGATGTCATCATTGCAATAATTCATTGAATACAGACGTATACTCCTTTAATATGATTTTATATTATGTTGTACCATATGGAACTGCCATTATTTGACCATTTTTTTACCATCTATAAATGGCAATTTCATTCAAGTCATTTGTCTCCAGCCTCACACATACTTTGCAAGTGCTCTGCCACTGGGCTGTACCTCTAGCCCATTTTTAACTTTTTATTTTGAGTCAGAGTCTCACTAAGTTATACAGGCTGCCTCTGGCCTTGAACTTGTGATCCTCCTGCCTGAGCCCCCGGTCTCTGGGGTTACAGGTGTGAGTTATAGCACCCGGCTTTGTTTTATCATCTCACCTGGAATCATACACTTGGTTCTGCAACTTTTTATTTTCCTGGTACTTCGGGGACCCAGGGCCTCGTGCATGTGCTCTACCACTGCGCTGCACCCTCAGCCCTTATTTTATTTTTATCTTGAGGCAGGGTCTTGCTAATTTACTCAAGCTGCCTTTGGCTTTGAATTCACAATCCTCCTGCCTCCACCTCCTGAGTTGCTGGGATTATAAGCACGTGCCACTGTACCTGGCCTAAAAGTAAACTAGATCTTCTTGTTTTGTTTTTTGTTTTTTGGACAGGATCTCACTGTATACCTTCAGGCTGGCCTGGAACTCACTATGTAGACCAGGCTGGCCTTGCACTCATGTCAATCCTCCTGCCTCAGCCTCCACCGTGCTGAGATTGCAAGTGTGTGCCACCACGCTTGGCTGCAACTAGCTTCCCTTTTTTTTTTTTTTTTTTTCAGTACTGGGGGCCTCATGCTTGCATGCTTTGCAAGTGCTGTACCAACTGAGCTGCACCCAAAGCCCATTTTTTTTACTTTTTGAGACAGCGTCTTGCTAAATTACGCAGACTGCCTCTGGTCTCGAACTTGTGATCTTCCTGCCTCCACTTCCCGAGTCGCTGGGATTACAGGCACGCACCACTGCACCTGGCTGATTTGACTTGCTTGCTTTTTTTTTTTTTTTTGTGGTACTGAGGGTTGATCCCAGGGCCTCACGCCTGCATGCTTTGCAAGTACTGGACCACTGAGTTGCACCCCCAGCTCTTTTATTTTTTTCCTTACTTCCTGAGACAGGGTCTCACTAAGTTACATAGACTTCCTCTGGTCTCGAACTTGCAATCCTCCTGGCTCCACCTCCCAAGCCGCTGGGATTACAGACATGCACCACCATGCCCAGCTTGACTTGCTTTCTTGATGTTTAAGTGTTTTGGAGGTTTTTCTGCTCAGTCCATATATAGCTGTCCTACTGTCTTTAATTGCTATTTACTATTATAGTGAAATTTATTTGGGTACACCAGCCATTGGTAAACATTTTGGATTGTTTCTTATTTTTCACTGTTACCAATAAAGGATATTGTGTATGTCCAGATCTTTTGGGAAGATAAAATTTTACAAATAGATTTGTTGTCCAGAAAGTTGTTGTTAGGTGCTGTTGAGTCAGGTCCGATAAGTATGCACATTTAAATTTTGCTAATTGCCTGTGAAAGAATCATAACAACTTATTTTTTTTTCACATCTTCACCAACAATGGGCATTCATCTTTTTTGTCAACATGCTGGATGAAAACACTTCTTTTTACGATGACTTGAAGGTGCTTTTGGTGCGTTCTTACCAGTGTACAATAATAGGAGAGGTTGCATTCCTTGTTCTAATCTGGTTTTTTGTTTTGTTTTGTTTTTTGCAATACTTACAGGTTGAACCCAGGACCTCGCACATACTTTGCAAGTGCTGTACCAATGTGCTGCACCCCCAGCCTATTTTTTATTCTTTATCTTGAGTCAGGGTCTTGCCAAGTTACGCAGCCTGCCTCTGGCCTTGAACCCGAATCGCTGGGATTACAAACTTGAGCCACCACGCCTGGCTCCTTGCTCTAATCTGTGAAGAAGGTGATGCCAGTGTGTGACAGACTTGCCGTGACTAATGTTAACTGTTCAAATACTCGCTCTCACGCAAGCCCTTAGCTTTCTAAATGTCATCTATACTGCTCACGCAAGCCCTTAGCTTTCTAAATGTCATCTATCAAGTGGAGTAAATAAGAGGAGCTGTCAAAGGGTGGTTGTAAGAGTTAAATGAGGGGCTAGAGGTATGGCTCAGTGGCTGAGTGCTTGGAAAAAGCATGTGTGAGGCCCCAGGTTCAAGGGCCCAGTACTGGAAAAAAAATAGTGTTAAATAAGATATTGCTTGCAAAGGTCTTAGCATACTGCCTGGAACATAGGGAGCATTTGACACACGGGAGCTACCAGGGGTTGTGTAGGATCTCAGGCCTTCCTTTATCATCCTATTTAAAATGACACCTTTGTTCCCAGGAGTTGTTTCCAGGATTGTTCCTAACCACAGGATAAGATATATGTTTCCATGATTTGAGAAAAATGGCCTAAGTTACTAATTCGGTTACTAATTCGGTGTTTGACTTTCTGATTATAGGAGAAGGCCTTCCCTTCATCAGACTAGAGATGCCTCTCTTTGGGAATATATTCAGTCCAAAGAAGACACCTCCTCGAAAATCTGCTTCTCTCTCCAACCTGCATTCTGTGAGTGTGGGGAGGGTCACCTGGTGCACAGTGGGACCAGAGTGCACAGCATAGTCTCTGTGTGGAGAGTGTGGGCCCCAAGTGGCATTCTTGTAGGACTTGTTGTTGTTGTTGTTGTTGTTGTTGGGTGCTGTCGAGTTGGAATCCAACTCATTGTGACCCTCATGGGGTTTTCAATGGCTGACCGTTTTGGGATTGCCTTGGGAGTGGATTGCCAGGCCCTTCTCCCATTTTTGCGGTGCTGGGAATTGAACTCGGGACCTCAGAGACTGCAGCGCAACGACAGCATCCTTTTAATTTATGTTATTGCTACTGCTAAAAACTTTTGAGCCTGGCATGGTGGTGCATGCCTGTAACTGTAATGCCCAAGCTAGCAACTTGGGAGGTGCTCAGCCACTGAGCCATACTCCCAGCCCCTCATTTAACTCTTAGAACCACCCTCTGACAGCTCCTCTTATTCACCCCACTTGATAGATGACGTTTAGAAAGCTAAGGGCTTGAGTGGGAGTGAGTATTTGAACAGTTACGTCAGCCACAGGCAAGTCTGTCACACATTGGCATCACCTTCTTCGCAGATTAGAGCAAGGAGCCAGGCGTGGTGGCTCAAGTTTGTGATCCCAGCGATTTGAGTTCAAGGCCAGAGGCAGGCTGTAATTTGGCAAGACCCTGTCTCAAGATCCTCTGTAAAAGCAGCAGCAGGCTGCTTGGGAGCAGCAGGAGGATCACAGGTTCAAGGCTAGAGGCAGTCTGTGTGTAACTTAGTGAGACCTTGTCCCAATTCCAAAAGTCAAAAGTGGGCTGGGGGTGCAGTTCAGAGGCAGAGCATTCGCAAAATATGTACAAGCCCCTTTGTTTAGCTCCCAGTACTGAAAAAAAAATTTTTTTGAACTCCTATTGTGGAATTATTGTCAGGATGTATTCAATAACCTAATAAGACAGTCAATCTCCTTATGATTTTTGGCCCCAAGTAATATTTTCCAATATGATTTCCACTTTATTCCCAAGATTTGACCAGGAATTAATGTCATGTCTGAGAATCAAATTCATTCTCAAAGGATGATGACTTGCCACCATTAGTTGTACTCAGAAGGATTCAGAAGGGCCGGGCGCAATGGCACACGCCTATAATCCCAGCGGCTCGGGTGGCGGAGGCAGGAGGATTGCAAGTTTGAGACCAGAGGCAGTCTGCATAACTTAGCGAGACCATGTCTCGAAAAGTAAAACAATGGGCTGGGGGTGCAGCTCAGTGGGCCAGCACTTGCAGAGCATGCAGGCACGAGGCCCTGGGTTCAACTCCCAGTACTGGGGGAAAAAAAAAAAAAAAAAAAGGATTCAGAAGAAAGGTGCAGTTCCAGAAATGTTTGGGAGCAACAGCCATAGCAGTGGAATAAACGATAACTTTCCACCCACTTGAATGTATAAGCTCCGAGTTTAAAGTCCTTGTGGAAATCAATTTCCATTCCCAGTTTTGAGAGGTCTCCCTCCTGTCCTCAATACAGATATCACAGATCCCACACATAGTCACCCTCATCTTTTCTGCTGAAGGCTTCTGAGTATCTGTGACCAGGTACTGGATTCCTTATCCCTGCCATAATCCTCCCCACCGCTGCTGGCTCTCCCACACCAAGGACTGATAGATCCTGGTTTCTCTGTTCTTTTCCCTCACAGCCTATTGTGCAGATTAACCAGTCTTTCACAGGTTAGTGTGTGGGCCAGCAAGGCTTAGTGCTGAGGATTATGTCACCTCATTCATCCTGTCCCTGTTCCTGCCCCCTGCCCTGTGGCCAGCCCTGGGCATTCTGGGATGTCAGTTTCCAGCCTCCCTTTCCTCACTCCATGTGCCAAAGATGCAGGTGTACCTGATAGTCTCTCTGGGACATCCCCTTTGTAAAAGCAGCAGCATGCTTGCATGACATCTGTCTCTGACCATGACTTGAAGTCAGCCCTCCCTACAGTGTTTCACACATGCTCACAGGCTCACAGAACTTGTAAACTGTGATGGTGGGGGAGAAAAACCCACAGTGCTGTGCCTGGATTTTATTAGCTCCTCAGCATTACAGGACAAGGGCCCAGGTTTTGGGAGTGGCACATAAGGGTCCTTCCTGCCCTTGCCCTTTACATGCCTTATGTTCCAGCCACCCAAGCTTCACAGAAGCCCCCTTCCACCATGTTACTCCTTCTGCCCAGAGTCATCCTCCCTGTTCATCAATTCAAGGGCTACTAATTGATAACTTTCTGTGTGCCAGGCACTCTTCTAGGTGCTGGGTGTAAAGTGGATCAAGGAGAAGAGAGGAAAGAAATCAAATCCCTGTATTCATGGAGCAAATATTTTAATGGGGAAGCGTACAGGAAACAAGTAAATCTCTATCAAATGGTGACAAGTGCCATGGAGCAAAACAGACCTGGGCCTGGGGTGGGGTGTGGCTGGCGATGGGAACAGATGGCCAAGGAAGTTATAACTGAGAAAAGTACACCTGCACACACATGGGAAGGATCCCGCCCCGCCACTTTCTTGTGCTAGGAATTGAGCTCAGGGCCTTCGGCATGCTAGGTGAGTGCTCTGCCAACTGAGCTGCACCCTGAGCCCAGGCTGCAGTTCTCTCACACGGGTAAAAACTCTAGGGCAGAACTTGTCAAATTCATCTAACCCAGAAGTCGGACTGTCACACCTTAAAAAACGACGACTAGGGGCCAGGCGGGCCTGCAGCCATAGCCCTGTGGCATCTGATCCCATCAGATCTCCGAAGCTAAGCAGGGTCGGGCCTGGTTAGTACCTGGATGGGAGACCGCCTGGGAACACCAGAAGCTGTGGGCTTGGGAGAAGGACCTGGCAACCCCCTCCCAAAAATCAATCTGCCATTGAAAACCCTATGAACAGCAGAGAAGCACTGACAATAGCGTTTCCCCTGTTGTACAGAGGGTCGCTATGAGTCGGATACCGACTCCATGGCACCTAACAACAACAACAACAGGGGCCAGGCATGGTGGCACACACCTGTAATCCCAGCAACTCGGGAGGCAGAGGCAGGAGGATCTCAAGTTTCAGACCAGAGGCAGCCTGCATACCTTAGTGAGACCCTGTCTCAAAATAAAAAGTAAAACAATGGGCTGGGGGTGCAGCTCAGTGGTACAGCATTTGCAAAGCATGCAAGCCTGAGGCCCTGGGTTCAACCCCACTAAAAATAAAACAAAACAAACAAACAAAAAAACAACTATTAGGAATTGGGCGGTAGAATTTTATGCCTTTTCCATGATGTATGTAGCTCATATTAAGCAAATGGTAACTTACAATGCATTTTAAAAGGATTTTTCATTTTATTAAAAGTTTACAATGTGATTCCTTAAACTTTTAAATGTCCAGTAGATATACAAATTTAATTTCCAAATTTTAGCATACATAGCTTTTTGGGGCGACATTTAGTGTATAAAGCAGAACAGTCCTTCTCTTTTATAGTGCAGACTTTTTGTTTGTTTTTGTGGTACTGGGGGTTGAACCCAGGGCCTTGCACTTGCATGCTTTGCAAGTGCTGGACCACTGAACTGTATACCCAGCCCATTTTTTACTTTTCGAGACAGGGTCTCGCTAAAATTCGCAGACTGCCTCTGGTCTTGAACTTGCGATCCTCCTGCCTCCGCCTCCCAAGCTGCTGGGATTACAGGCATGCGCCACCACACCCGGCTAGTTCAGACTTTTTGTTGTATATTATTTGATACTGTGGCATTCTGAAAATTATTAAGGGTTCCAGGTAATGATTAGAGAACAGAAATGAGTTGCTGGGTTCTGGAGTGAGTGGGGGAGTCGCTGAGAGAAGGGCTCTTCCTCTGTGGCCTCCTGAAGCCATCACAGTGTCTTGCCTGTAGTTGGACCGTTCGACCCGGGAGGTGGAGCTGGGCCTTGACTATGGAACCCCTACCATGAACCTGGCGGGCCAAAGCCTGAAGTTTGAAAACGGCCAGTGGATAGCAGGTGGGCTTTGTTTCCTGCCACTTTGTCAAGCCAGAGTATAGACGGAAAGCCTCCTTTGACTCCTCATTCTGTCCTCCCTCCAGAGGCAGGGATTAGTGGCGGAGTGGACCGGAGGGAGACCCAGCGCCTCCGCAGGCGGAACCAGCAGCTGGAGGAAGAGAACAATCTCTTGCGGCTGAAAGTGGACATCCTGCTGGACATGGTGAGGAGGGTGATGGGAAAGCGCTGCCTAGGTCTTCCCTTTGGGGAAGCTCCACTTTGAGTCATTTTATCCAACCGATACCTCACAGTGCCCTTTTGCCCGAGTACATTGCTTTGTATCCAAAGACAAAAATAATACCAAGTCCCTGCCTTCAAGCGGGAGTGGGGATGAACCATACACATAATTACAGTGTCTTGTGGTAAGGGCAACAAGTTACAGTCTGTACAGTCTGATGTCGGCATA
The DNA here is from genome assembly GCA_007922755.1 of Pedetes capensis. Taxonomy (NCBI): domain Eukaryota; kingdom Metazoa; phylum Chordata; class Mammalia; order Rodentia; family Pedetidae; genus Pedetes; species Pedetes capensis. Next base: position 36,625 of record VMDO01012550.1, on the reverse strand, counting down.
TAAGAGAGAGAAATTAATTTTGTCAAGCGAGGAGAGCTTCATGGAGGAAGGGGCATTTGGTCTGATGTTGAAAGGTATGGCAGGAGTAGAGGTTGGGATAAAGGCATACCAGGAAGAGGGGAGTCTGCTCAGGGTGTGGAGGTAGCCCATCCCAAATGGGCATGAATCAGTACCCAGTACAGACCTGCTGAGGGCACACACTGCATTAGCATTGGTTTTTTGTTTCTGTTAAAAACCCAGTCGCCTGCTGGGCCTAGAGGTGCAGGTACAGGTTGACTGGGAGCCAGGAGAGCAAGCATCACAGTGGTCAGAGCAGGAATTCTGCGGCTGAGTGGTTTGGCTTTCTTGAGAAGCTTCCCTGCTGCCTAACGGTTCAATGACTTCATTTCTTCAAGTTAGACAACGGGCATCATTGTTGTTGTTAGGTGCCATCGAGTCGGTATCCGACTCATAGCGACCCTCTGTACAACAAGGCAAACACTATTGTCAGTGCTTCTCTGCTGTTCATAGGGTTTGCAATGGCAGATCGATTTTTGGGAGGGGGTTGCCAGGTCCTTCTCCCAAGCCTACAGCTTCTGGTGTTCCCAGGCGGTCTCCCATCCAGGTACTAACCAGGCCTGACCCTGCTTAGCTTCCGCGATCTGACGGGATCAGATGTCACAGGGCTATGGCTGTAGGCAACGGGCATCATAGCAGTGTCTATTTCATAGGAGTTAATACAAGTCAAGTACTTGCCTAGGAAGTACTTCTTACTTCACAGTAGACCAACTGCCATATAGGGAGTTTCTAGGAGTGTGGCTCAGTGGCAGAGCATTTGCCTAGCAGGCATAAGGCCCTGGGTTCTATGCCCAGTATTCCCGCCCCCCCCAAAAAAAAAAAAGGTTGATGTTTTTCTGTCCCTGTCTTAAGTGTCTTCCACTTCTACTCTAAAGTCCATTAAAAGGCCCTGAGGAGGAAAGTCACATCGTTTTTAAAGCATTTTCCCCACTTGCCGTTATGTGAGCTACAACTCAGGAGAAATTTAGGCTCTAATCCTCCAGCTCAGAGTCATCAATGTCTGTCGTTTTTGCCCGAATACATTGCCTGCTGCCCCTTGCCTGGGGCGTGCCGTGCGATCATAGGTGATTACAAGGGGGTTGGGAATATTCTTCAAGTATGTGTGGTCCTGGCTTGGCAGGTGGTCCCACCTGCCCAGTTGCCAAGGGCTTCCTGTTGTGGAGCCTGGCGGTGCCAGAGGAGCACCGGAAGGCCTCTGCTCAGTGTGCAGGGTGGCGTTGCCAATCTGAGACACAGCCTGGAAACGTCCTTCTCCCTCACAGTCTGCTGCTTTACTTCCAGCTGTCAGAGACCACTGCGGAATCGCACCTAATGGAGAAGGAGCTGGACGAGCTGAAGAGCGTCAGCCGGAGGAGGAAGTGAAGGCCCAGAGACTCGCGATAGGAAAGTAGGGAGAATCCCACTGACCAGGGGAGCGGGCTGTGGCTGAGCCGTTTGCTTTTTAGCCAGACTGATGGCTTTGGTCCGGGGCGAGAGCATCACCAGGCACTGGCACCATTGCCTTGGCAATGGGGAGGTGACGGAAGATGGAAGAAACCTAGATGCCAGGCCACGCCTTCCCAGCTGGGAGGGCACTGCAGACGCATCGCCGCCTGCAGGGAAGTGCTGTCCCCACACCTGAGTCCACGACCGACCGCACCTGTCCCAGGGCCACCCTGTTGGCTACACGGTTAGGAGCAGCAGCTGGACTTGGTTGGTGCGCTTCCTTCCACTGACGTTTCAGGTGTGTCTCCGATCCAAAGAGCGCTGTATTTGGGGGTCTGGGATGAGCAGCTCCCTTGGTTCTCCACCCCCTAGGCCACTCTCTCCCACAAATCCACAGCCACCTCGGCTCCAGCTTCCAGCAGCAAGCGCCAGCCTGCCTTGGCGCACTGTATCTTTGTGCTACTTTCCTGTTTACTGCTTTATTAAATGGTGTTAAACTGTCTGTGTGCAGCCAAAATAACTGACAGAAGTAGCATGGATTCCACAAGAAGTAACTGGAGCCTGGAGTCTAAGTTTCTGTTGTTCCACTGAGAGGATCTGGGGGCTATGGGGAAACAAAAGCCCCACAGGAGAGCATTCCGGCTTCCCTGCGCCCTGGCGGAGGCTGGCCAGGACGAGAAATGGTCTCCGCGCTTTGATTCCCTGCCCTTCTGCAGGGAGGTGGGACTGGCCCCGACCTGGCAGGGACAGTGGTTGGCATGGGAATTAGTGCCCGAGTCAGTGTGCTGGCTTTCTCTGTCTGAGGGCAGTCCCCCTCTTGAAGTGAGGTAGAGTGCTGAGGGAGGGGGCGCGGAGGCCAGGGCTTTCAGCTGGGGACTCCTATGTGGTTCGTTTTTGAACTGTCACACCTGGCACTGGGCTCAGTCCTTTGCATAGTCTCGGTCCCCTCAGCTCAGCTCTGTGCATCGAGGACTCTAAATGTGCCTATCTGCAGAGAAGGAGATAAACTGTGTTCTGAGGCCAGTTCAAACACTGCTGTAGGCCCAAGCAGCATAAGGGGTGGCAGCTTTTGATTCACAGCCCAGTGTGGCAGAGGAGCCGGGGGCTGCCTCCATGGAGGCCGCTGTCTGTAGTCTCTTCTGCCAGCCAGCAGAGCACTCTACTGGGTGAAGGAGAGAAGACAAGCATAAGTGGCAGCTCTAGCCCATAACCTCACTTCCTAGTATCGGAGAAAGAACGTGTCATACAGAAGAGAGTAGAGAAGGACCCAGAAGTGTGCAGGTTGCCAATCTGTGGATAGAGGCAGTAGGAACAACTGAGTTTGCTTGTGTTCAGGCCAGTGTCTTTGGCAGCCATTTATTGAGCTCCCTCAGTGCTGAACCCCTATTTCTAATTCTCACAGCACTTCAAGTTGGTCATCTCTTTTAGATGAAGAAATCAGCCAGCAGGGTGGCACAGCTGGAAGAGAAGGAGCCAAGACTGAAACCTCGGGAATCAGGTGGAGTGCATTTGGTTGTCACGATGCAGATCCCTCCACCTCCATGACCACCACCATACCTTGTGGGGCTGGAGCCAGGGACTCTAAACATCCTGAGGGCCAGATGCCATAGCACACGCCATAATCCCAGTGGGATGCAGAAGACGGGAGTTGGGAAGATCACAAGTTCAAGTCCAGAGGCAGCTTGCACAATTTAGTGAGACCACGTTTCAAATCAAAATATAAAAAAGGGCTGGGAGTGCAGCTCAGTGGTGGGGAACTTAACCTAGCACATGTGAGGCCCTGGGTTCAGACACCCAGTACCACAAGACAGACAAACTTCCTGCGGGACACAGGGCAGTTCTGCAGTGAAGGAGGACAGGACTCTGGTTGAGTTAGCAGGGAAGCAAGTCACTGGGAAGGGAGCAGGGCCTGCTGTGATCCCTCTGGCTGCCGTGTGGTGAGAACGGGCTGAAGGGGCTAGACTGGGACCAGCAGTAGAAGAAGTGACAGGGTCACAGTCTAGATGACTTGCAGGTGAGCCCATCAGACATTGTTGGTGGAGATGGCATCAGGGTGGGAGACCTCAAGGGTGATATTGTTAATGAAAGCCTTTAGGAGAAAGGGAAAAACACACAAACAGCAACCACCACCACCACCTTACCTGTATCTCTCCACCCTAACCCTGTTTCCTTTAGGACGGTGGTTTGGGTTTTTCCTTTGAGGTCCAAGATGGTTCCTTTTTGTTGTTGTTAGGTGCTGTCGAGTCGTGTCTGACTCATAGCGACCCTCATAGGGTTTTTAATGGCTTATTGTCTCGGGATTGCCTTGAGAGTGGATTGCCACATCCTTCTCCCATTTTTGTGATGCTGGGAATCTAACTCAGGACCTCAGAGACTGCAGAGTGGCACTCTACCAACTGAGCTAAATCCCAGCCCGGTTCCTTTGTAGTCAGCTATATTCTTCAAGTTCTGGCTAAAATTCTTCCTCAAAGCCTTTCTTAACCAAACCTAGTACTTACAGAGCACCCAAGTAAATAGGGTTGGCTCTTTGACATTATCTTTTGTAGTCACGACAACAATTTTATGAAGTTTTGTGCTGGGCTGGGTTAGGGAAAGACTGTCACTGAGGAGCTGAAATAGAAAGTTCTGTGGGTGTGAGGGAGCGAGTGTGGTATTAGAGACAATAATCAGAGGAAACCTTGTACTTTGAGTCCTACCAAGGGGATCCTCACGCATACTTGTACAGGGACAGGCTAATTTTTGTCAGTGGGCTTGCAGCTTTTATTAGATCCTCAAAGGGGCCTATACAACCCCCACTCCTGAATTAAGAACTATTACACCTCCAGTTTCAAATATCCACAGGACACAAACAGGAAAGGTGGGAGTCAGGGGCTTGAGGGAAGGGCAGTGGAAGAGCTGGGAGCCCAGGGTTCTAGAACACCTTTCCTCCAGCCAAAATGGCCGTCTCACCTTGATCCGGGCACAGGGCACCAGCACTCACTTGCTGGCAGCCTTGTCTACTGACATGACCCAGGCCTGGCTCCAGTCTACCATGTCACCTTGGCTGCTGAGTGTTTCTCCTCCAGTCTTCCTTCCCGTCCCCAAAAGTTTTGTTTTCTGCTGTCTACTCTGCCTTCTCCAGATCACCTTTCCTCCCTCGAGTTCTGAAAACTATCACACGAGTCCCAGTGTTTTCCTATCCCATGGCAATTTTATAATTATTAAAAGAACTCTTTTAGCCTTAAACATGCTATTTATTTATTTATCTTTTGGGGTACCTTGCACATACTTTGCAAGTGCTCTACCATTGGGCTGCACCCCCAGCCTCTTTTTTATTTTTTAAGACAGGGTCTTGCTAAGTTATACAGGCTTCCTCTGGTCTCAAACTCTTGATCCTCTTGCTTCTGCCTCCCAAGTCACTGGGATTACATGTGTGCATAACTGTACCTTGCCTAAACATGGTTTTTAAAAAGAAAAAAAAAGTCACTTATTGCTCTTATGAACACAAATATAGTTGATTTTCTTTTTTCTTTCTTTTTTTTTTTTTTTTTTTTGGTGTGTGTATGGCTTTTTGAGACAGGGTTTCACCATATAGCTCAGACTGGCCTTGAATTTAGGCTGATCCTCCTGCCTCAGCCTCCTGAGTACTGGGATTACAGGTGTGTGCTACCACACCTATGCTACCACACTTTGCACAGTTTTCCTTAAACAACTTCACATCAGCATTGTGAATTACTTTCCACTTGGGAGTTATCACTGTCCTGTGCTTTCTACCTTCAACTGCACTGGTCTCATAGCATTTCTTAAAAGAATCCACAAAATTAAGCCCAGCATTGGGGAGTCTGAGGCAGGAGGATCCTAGTTTGAGGCCAGCATGGGCTACATGGTGAGACCATGTCTCCAAAATAAAACAAAAAGATCAAAAGAACTAAAGGCTATTGGCAGTGAGCTCTTAAGCTGCTCTGCAGTTATGTAGAGCTGACCTATTTAAAAAACAAAAACCTTTAATGCATGCAAAAAAGAGCACCATAATTCCTAAGCTTGATGAATTACCCAAAATGAATGCTCACGTGCTCCCCCTCAGCGCCAAGGAATAGCCTTTCCAGCATCCCAGAAGCTACACTTCTGCCCCTTTCCAAATTCACCCCTTCTTCAAAGGGAATCACTCTCCTGACGTCTCACTATGGTGACCTGAAAAGCTTACAGTCAGAGCTGCCATGTCTAAAGATGAAAAGGCCTGAGGGCCGGATCAGGAGGGATTGCCAGCGCCTGAGCCCCACTGAAATACATAAGCATAGGACAAAAACTCACTACTATGCAGCCGTGCACCAGGTAAGTGTTGGGGCTGCTCAACCCTGCTGCTCTCTGACTCCATGGTCAGTTGCCTGAAGGTGTATATCAAACGGCTTCAAACCCACAAAAAATTGGGTTCAGGTTCAGGTGCGGGTTCAGTACGTTAAAATTTAAAGTTCGGTTTGGGTTTAAAATTTTATTCCTATGTATAGACTGAGGAACAAGTTTTCTTTTTTCCAACTTTTAAATAGCTAAGAAAAAAGCCGAACCTGAATCCAATTTTTCACTGGGTTCAGGATAATTTTTTAAAATGCTTGAATCAGAACTGGTTGAGGGTTCAGGTTGTTTGATGCCCTGCTGTCTACACACAGGATTTAAACCTGAAGCTGAACCGAATCTGAACCCTCTAAATTTTAACAGACTGAACCCATGCCTGACCTTTAGCCCAATTTTTTTGTGGGTTTGAAGCCCTGAAAATTGCCCTTGTCTTAATAATTTGTGGGGGCACATTATAAAGACATTTATATCCATGAGATATAGGGGAAAATTAAAATATAGATATCTAACACTGGGGAGGGTGCGGGTGAGAGAACACTTCCATACACTATTATGGCAGTACGATATATTTGATAGCAGATACGGGACAGCAAAGGAATAAAGAGGCCTCTGCAGCCATCTACTTCTCAACAACCTAAGACATCAATGTAAGCTTCCTCTGAGACAAAGGCCTTTATCTGGTTGGTGGTCAGTGCTTCCATGATAGAGAATTCCTTGCAGACAGCATGGCTGCTAGGAGATAATACCCTTTTTCAGATAACCTGGTCTGTAACCTGTAGCACCATTACAAATGGTCTAATTTGTAACCAGAATTAAGTTTCCAAATGAAGTCCACATTTGCCTCCATGTCCCGGCTAGGGAAGGGGATTCTCATTTGAAGTAGGACCCCCACCAGCCTAGACTGAGGGGTAAGAGAAACCTTACACAACCTGACACCCCCAAGAAAAGATCAAAGAGGGGAGGAATATCCCCTTAACGATAGGGATTTAAAAACGTGGAAATTCCCTCCCCGGTGGAGGTGGTGTTCAGATGTACCCATAGTCCAGATGTCCACAAAAATCCACGATCCATAAATTGGAGTGTCCAGTCACCTGCAGTTTACAGCAATGTTCAGAGCAAACTACAGAAGTCTGCAGACATCCGCAGCTGTCTGCATTTCTACACGTCTGCAGATGCCCACAGCCTCACTGGTGAATCTACAACTCCTGACCTCCAAGTCAGATACATGAATGCCGCTGTTCATGGATCTTCACTGCTGGACCTGCCCGCTTTCTGATCTGTGTCAGAAAGCCTAACACTCACACGTACTCTGCACCTACCCATCCGCCCTCGCTTCATGCTGACCTAGGTCCCCAACCTGCTCACCCCAAGCAGATCTGCCCTGGCTCTCCCTTTCTTCCCTTCAATTCTAAAGAAACAATCTTCTAAGTACCTATCTGGGTTCGTTTGTAAATTCATTTATAAACGTGACCAAGGACCAAGGTTTGCTGTTAGCTTCCGAGACCCCTCCCACTGTGTGGCAATAACACGGGACTCTGGACCTGCTGCTCCCCGCTAACACCTTTACTGTTGTGAAAGTATACAAGGTATTTCTTCGGAGGGCAATTAGCTAATATCTAGCAAAATTTTAAATATGTATACTTTCAGGGTAGCAAGCCCACCTCTGGAAATCTAACCTTTAGAAATACTTGCAGCAACGCCATACTTACTGAACCTTAATTTTCTCCTTTCTAAAATGGGGATAACAGTGTCTACTTCAGTTGGCTGTGAAGATGGAGCGCACAGCACGCGCACGTGCGCACTCACACAGTGCTCCATCCTTCAGTGCTCCTTGAGTACCTTGACGCGATTTACTTGATGCTTTACCCAAACGACAAATAAACCTCCCAATCGCTAACATATTCCCAGCAAATACCAGATTCCTCAGGAAAATGAAACTGGTTTGGCGTTTCTCCGATGATCCCAGGAAAGCTTGCTAAAATGCAGGTTTCTGGGCCCACCCCACACCCATTTCAGAGAGTAAGGGCGGAAGTGCCCGCAGTCGTTCCTCTAACAAGTTTCCCGGCTGATTTTCTGCCGCCTGAAGTTCGACTCGCCGGGTTAGTCCGTGAGGGAAGGCGCTTCACGGATGAGGCTGCGGCTGGACCCGCCGAAGGAAGTTGGAGGACCAGCCGGCCAGAGGGCGCCACTCTCTCCCGGGCCGTGTGTCTCGCTCCCGGAAGGGCCTCTCTGTCCGCCGTGGGGGCGGTGGCCACGCTCACCTGCTCCTTTCCGCTTCCGGTGTCCTCCTACAACCATGGCTGCCGCCGCCGCTGCCGCTGCCGCTGGAGAGCCCCTGTCCCCTGACGAATTGCTACCGAAGGGCGATGCGGAGAAGACTGAGGAGGAGCTGGAAGAGGACGACGACGACGAGGTACCAGGGCTCAGCAGGGCGTGGGGCCCGCCCGGGGGTGTGGGCTCCGCGTGCTGCGGGATCTGGGCGAAGGCGGCTGCTAGGAGAGGCGGGGTTTGGGGCCCCGCTGGGTCCGGGATGCCCTTAGCACCGAGGGGAATTGGCGTCTCCCGGCGCCGCAGCGGGCCTAGAGATGGATGCCTTTGCTTCGGCCACGATCTGCGCCTCCTCCATCACAGCTAGACGAGACCCTGTTGGAGAGACTCTGGGGTCTGACGGAGATGTTCCCGGAGAGAGTCCGGTCAGCGGCCGGAGCCACTTTTGAACTCTCTCTCTTTGTGGCTCAAAAAATGTACAGGTAAGGGATGAGGGCAAAGACATGGGGCGGGGGTTGGGGTGACTGTAGTGCGGTGAGGAAAAAAACACGGGCTTTGGAAGCAGAACTGGGTTTGAGTGACCTTGGACTGATTGTACTAATCTGTGTTCCCAAATGCGAAGTGAAAATTCTTACCTGGTAGGATCGTTACGGGGATCACTGTAGATTATCTGAGATGACTGCTATATAAGCAGTTTTATAGTAACTCTGGAGAATGATAACATCTACCACTAGATAATACGGCTCCTAGAACTGCACCTCCGGCCTCTGGCAGGAGTATGGTGCACACTTATCAAAAATACTGGAGCCCAGCGTGGTGGTGCACATCTGTAATCCCAACACTCTGGAGAGAGAGGCAGGAGGATCATGGCAGGTTCAAGACCAGCCTAGTCTACGTGGTTTGTTCCAGTCCAGCCAGGGCTATATTGTGAGACCCTGTCTCAAAAAAGAAAAAACAAAAAAACAAAAAAATTGGAGCATGTACTGAGAGGGGTTCAGTTACTGGTTCCTTCTTGGCCAGGTTACCTGATTTTGACTGCGTTTCTCCATGCTCCCCCTTTGCAGATTTTCCAGGGCAGCCTTGTGGATTGGCACTACTTCCTTTATGATCCTGGTTCTTCCTGTTGTCTTTGAGACTGAAAAGTTGCAAATGGAACAACAGCAGCAACTGCAGCAGCGGCAGGTGAGCTGACTGGGCTTTTTGCCAATAGTGAAGAGGAAATTTTATTTCTCCAGCACCTAGGTAGCCTGGGAGTTAATGTGTGGGTGGGAGTAGGCCCATGCTCTTTTAGGTGACTGACTGCTCAGCATTGTTTTTGCAGACTTTGTCTTCCCCCTCAGGTGTGATGAAATGAGATCCCCAAGGTCTGTACAATATCCTAACATCTCTCTTTTCCTTTTCCAGATACTTTTGGGCCCCAACACAGGGCTCTCAGGAGGAATGCCAGGGGCTCTCCCTTCACTTCCTGGAAAGATCTAGGTTGTTACTGCTGCTATACTTGAGCTGTCTTGGTGGAAGAACTTTGAAATTCAGTTGTTTGAACTGCTGATTATTTGGACTCCACCGCCCCCCAATTTTAAACTTTGGCACATTGAGGTATCTAAACCTAGTGGGGAGAATTCTCCCCTCATTATCTCAAGGAAAGACTACCAACTTGCAACTATGCCCACCACGCTATCTTCACTTATTTCTTCTGTCTTCACTCTTATACTAGAGTGCAGCTGTGCTGACGGTTATTCCAGCTCTGGCCACCCTACCCTTTTCAGTAAATTGCTTCTAACTGGACGATCTCCCCACTAGCCCGCTGTGGGGTAGATAGAAACTGATACCCATGGGAGGGAAGCACCCCTGGTCATTGACTTTTCCTTTTTAAAGAATGGAGATGTCAGAGAGGGACATGCATACACTATAAAACTGACAAAATGCTCTACAGCTGCAGTATAAAGCAGCCACCAGGAATCCCTGTGTATTATGGAGGGGAGGAAAGGTGGCTGCAGCTTTAGCCACAAAGTGGGAATTACGGGGACTGTGGATAGAGCAAGAGGTCATTTCCTCTCTACATTTTGGCTATTAGACCTGTGTGTAAAAAAGTCAGTGCTCACTTTTTGTATTTAAATATTAAAAATAATTCCAACTGAAAGTATCTGTATCCATGTGCTTGTGATAAGTACTTGATTTTCTGAGGCCAAAGGCACACATGTACCTGTTGCATTTCTTCTTCCATAAGCCAGCACCTCCACAACACTGGCCCTTCTCACAGGCCCAAGTTAGTGAAGTTTCCACAGATGAAAAAAATTCACTTTTGGCGGAGGCAGGAGGATCGCAAGTTTGAGATCAGAGGCAGTCTGTGTAACTTAGCGAGACCCTGTCTCAAAAAGTAAAAAAAAAAAGGGGGGGGGCTGGGGGGCACACCTCAGTGGTCCAGCCCTTGTAAAGCATGCAGGCACGAGGCCCTGGGTTCAACCCCCAGTACTGAAAAAAAAAAAATTCACTTTTGGCCAAGAACCTCCTAATTGTGATCTTTGCTCCAAATTCAGGTAATCACTTTCAAATCTACCAGCTTGAAGCAAAGGACCAGGTCTGTGTCCTTGTAGTCAGCAATGGCATACCGTTGTAAGTCACAGAGGGTGCCAAAAAATGTATGCATGTTTACTGTGTTAAAATTATAATAATATATACTGGTAACAAAGGATTCATACAAGTCACATCTGTAGTTACAAGAGGTCATACTACATGCTACTACCATAGTTCAGCTTCAAAAACTGATAGGTATTATCTCTTTAGATGTTTATGCATTTTTTTGGTACCCTGTGTATTTACAGTAAGTACTGGTTTCTCCTCTGAGGAGCCAAGGGAAATTTGCAAATAAAACCTTTTTGTGACCTAGTTCTTTTAAAGGATTGCTGAGATGAGTCATTGATGTTGAATCCAACTAAAGCCCTGTCTTTGAACTTTGAAGTTTATCCATTTAACAAATTTTTATTGAGCATCAAACATACTAAGCCTTTAATGTGGATCATTTATCCGGAGAGTACTATGCAGTTTAGGAGGTAGTACTGGAGGAGGAAACAGCAACAGAAAGATTCTGTAATTTGCACAAGGCTTCACATTAAGTGTTGGACCTGAATTCAGATCTAGCCTTCCAACTCTAGACCCCTGCTTGCACTCTGGATGAGGATAGCCCAAGCTCTCCATTCACATGCATGATCTTTCACTTGTTAAATAGAGAAAAACAGTCAACGGTCACCAAGGTACAAACTTGTACTTAGTACATGGATTCTTCACGTTGTGAAGCTTCATTTTTTAAAAGTAAGGTAAGCTGAAAAATGCCTCAGGACTCCCTACTCCACCCCACCTCCAGATAGTGCCATGCTGTGTAGCCTAGGTTGGCCTCAAATTCATGATCCTGTTTCAGCCTCCTCAGTGCTGGGATTATAGGAGTGGGCCACCACGTCTGGCTTTTGGATTATTGAGACAGGGTTGCACTAGGTAGCCCAGGCTCCCCTTAAATTTGCAATCCTCTTGCCTCCATCTCCCCAGTGGTGCAATTATGGCTATGTACCACCATGCCTGGCTCAGGGGCACCTTCTGAACTAATCCCATTTAAGTGAATTTGTTGAGACAGGGTCTCACTATGTAGTCCAAGTTGGCCTCAAAGTTGCATCAATCCTCATGCCTCAGCCTCCTGAGTGCTGCGTTAACAGGCTTGTGCCACCAACCCTAGTTCGTAGTTTTGTCTGGAGTTTTCAGATGAGAGGTTTGATCAAAGCATATCTCTAACAGGTGACTTATGATGATAATGAATTCCTTTGAAAGCATCATACTGAAAAGTTTTTTTTAACATGATTATAGAATTCAGGCACACGAGATTCACGTATGGAGTTTTCCACTTTTAATATTTGGTTAAACAAAATACATCTTTTGTAAACAAACCCAGCACAAGGCCAACAGAAAAAAGGAATAAAAGCAAGAAAAACAAAGCCTGGGGTTGCCCCTTATTGGGCATCAGGGTCAGGCCTGCCCTCTTCTGTAACAGAAGCAGGGCCTTTTGCCCTTGGGGATCAGCATGGGTCCCTGTTCCTAAGCACCAGAATTGGATATGAACAGAGAAACCAGCCCTGAAATGTTTAAGTGTCTTTGCATATCCCACTGGCTCATGGACTCCATGCGCACGGGGCTCCTCTGAAGTGCCGTTTGCACAGGCCCAAGCAGACTTGTGGACTTATGGAGAGGAGTTTCCTCCTCCTCCCAGGAAATGGCTTACTATCACTGACAGTGCCAATGGACCCAAGGTCCTCATGACAATCAGCAAGATTGGCTGTAACTTCTGGCTGGTGGTGGTTGGAATGTCATTGTGCAGGGGGAAAGCCCCCTGTGGTGCCAAGCAGGTCTGGTGTAGAAAATGGTGAAGAGACCACGGCCAGCTGCTGAGAGAGCATGATGCAATACCCACTTGGGGCCTCTGTTACTCAGCATTAAAAAAAATGGCCTTGTTGGATTGAAGATACATGTGCAGAAAAAGTGCTGATGTAAACATGCACTCCAGTCAGTGGGGAGAAAACCCCAGCTTCCCCGCATTAAGCTTGCTCAAGATTGACATGCCAGTCCCAGGCTGGCTGTGCTGCTGGAGAGAAGTCTGTGGAGCAGGTCTCAGATCTGCCAAGACCATAGATCAAGAAGGGCTGGCCGGGTCAGCCCCGCTGCCCATCTGCCTTGAGGCAACCACAGTCACTTTGGTGACACATGTGGTCTGTTTATTTTTCCTCCTCTGTTTACCCAAGTTAGATGAGAAAAGTGGCCCACAACTATTTCAAGAGGTAGGGGCAGGTCAATCCTCAGTTGATTGGCGAAGGAAACCACATGATGACATTCCTCTACTGGAATGCACATAACCACCCAGCTGGAGGGCTCTGCTCATCACCACAGTCATGCCGCCAAGCCCACCACTTCTGATTGTAGCAGCTCTTAAACTCTGAGAAGCTCACCTTTGTATCACTGTCCTCACCTGACCATCCCAAACTACTGGAATTTGATGTCAAGGGCAGACTTTTTTTTTTTTTCCCCTGATTTTGCCAGAGGGGGCTAACTGGGAAAACTACCCCCTTTTCTTTTGCCCCAGAGCCTCCTGAATCAATATAATGAAATGGTAGGGACAAAACTGGAATGAAGAAAAGCCACCCTGTGACTGTCCTAGTGTGGCTTTAGCAATATCTCCTTAGGTATCTTTTTTTACCCTTGTCTTGCTAGAATATTGTGGAATTCAACCACTTGCTTGAAGTATTAGAGAACTTTTCTTTGTCAAACTCTAGAGCTAGCTATAAGCCACCCTTAAAAATGGGGTAAGGAGTGGTGTTACAGGTTGCAGGTGGCATGTAATACCACTGCTGGGGTTTTGGAGATGGTTTCCTGAGAGAAACTTATGCTCTGGGTCCTTCGAGTGAGTCACTGGGCTCTGCATGTCCCTTGTCTTCAGACCCACTGGTGCCCCAGAAGAGGAAACAGGAGGCAGCCTCTGTGAGCCTGAAGCACTGGGGATAACTCGAGCAGAACTGTGTCCTTACAGAGAGGGCAAAATACGCCAGGACCCACCTTGCCACTGCCTCCTCTGAAACAGAACAAAGGCTTTTCGTGGCTTGCCCTAAGTGCTCACAGCTCTTATCTTCCTTCCCCATCCATAGACAACGCTGGGTGGTTCTAACGGTCCATACGTCTGTCCTATTGCACTGGCAAATCTGAAGGGAAACTTGATGAGATGTTTGGGGAAGTGGCCAGGGCAGACCCACTGTAAAGGCCACAGCACATCACACAGGGCTGGAGGGTTGAGGCAGGGGGCAGGTTGGGTAGAACTGCGTTACACATCAGCCCTCCAACTCTGATGGGCTTCCACCTCTTCTGGTACCACCAGCAGTAGTTCACAGTTCTTTCCTCGCAAATGATGTTTTAGAAATTTCCTATGGAAAAAGGAATAGGCCAGAGAGAAATGAAATGCTGGTGAGTTGCAAATGCCTGTCTTGAGGCCGTATGTTCACCAGAATCCCTGGCAAACCTAAAACACTCTAGCAGCGACTGATTCTTGGAGGGTTCTACATTTGGTTACCCCTCTATCTGTCCAGTTAGTTTACATTTCTGCTCATTCTCATACATTACTGCTGGTTCTGTGAGGAACAGAATGCCAAGTCTTCTAATAGGTTACTAATTATTTAAAAAAAAAAAAAAAGCCTTCCTTAGTCTAAGAGAAATTTAACCCTCTCTGGCCTGAATGTTCATCTTTCTTTCTCTTAACTGGCAGTGACACTGTCCCAGTTGTGCAAATGGAGAGAATGTGACAATGCCAGTCTCACAGGCCAGAAGGCCAGTATCCCAGGCTGTGGAATTTGCCTACCAGAGGGATGAAAGTCCTGATTAAGGTCTTTCAAATCTGAAACCCTATGATTACAAGTAAGGCAGGGAGAGGATCCAAGGACATAGGATTTTATTTCCTTTGGCAAATTGCCAATGATGATGTCAACTTTCTTAACATAACAAATGAAAAAGCCTGGCAGCTTAGCTACATGAGGAGTCAGGGAAGTGTGGGGGTTACCTGAGCTCGCTCTCGCCTCCAATCCACTCTGGCATCTTGAGTTTGGAATCCAGGTTGTAGTAGGCCCCTCCCACTTCACGGACACAGATCCAGTGCTGCCTTTTGAGAGGCAACTTGAGTGGACCCCAGCACAGACTGGAGGGCAGGTTCATGATAAAGCCCATGACGTTCGTGAGAGCAATGACACCAACGTCCCTGAAGGAGAGAAATGGCATCAGGCTCGGAGGCAGCCAACCTCCAGGTTCCAGCCCACTCGTGCCACAAGTCCAGCACTCGGGGCTGCACACGTCCTACTGTTCTCCAGCAAGCCAAGCCTGCGTCTCATTACCTGCGCTTGTCCCACCAAACAGCTTCATAGCCTTTGGTCTGAAGGGCTGCCATAATGACGTTCACATCGTAGTTTCCATTTCCCAGCATGCTCTTCTTGTGGGGTGTCACCATGGTGTTTGGAGACAACCTACAAAGGTGAAAAGAGGAGGACTGAGACTTGCTGGCCAGCCTGACCTTGCCAGCCCTGCAGCGACCAGAACACTCTACTGTCCCTGAAAGTTGCTTTCTGTCACTTTGAGGACAATTTCACCAGTTTCTACCTAAGTATTCTGTTCTCTGGGCTCTTGCTACTTAGGGATCACCGCTTTTTATGCGAAACAATTCAGGACGGGTGAGACTTATGTGCCTGCCTTTCGGGAAGTGTATGCACAGTGAAGTCAATGGAAACACAGAATGTTTCATGAAGTCGTCTCATTCACGAAATCCCCGGTGTACTACAGCCTTCCTGCGGTCGTCCTGTTGCTGATCTTCCTGTCTCAGTACAAGCCTTTTTTCCCCTCATTATTGGAAGACAGCATGTGATGTTTTCATTTGCATGGGTAGTAAGTGTTGTTACTCTTATTTTTCAGTGTACTGTAGTGTAGTGTCGTGTAGTGTAGCAGTGGTGGGGGATTGAACCCAGGGCCTCACCCATGCTTTTGCAAGCGCTCTTCCACTGAGCTGCACCCCTAGCCCATTTTTTACTTTTGAAACAGGGTCTTGCTAAATTGAACAGGCTGCCTCTGGCCTCGAACTGGTGGTCTCCTGCCTCTATGTCCCAAGTTGATGGGATTACAGGCATGCCACCATGCCTGGCTGTTTTTTACAGTTTAAATGGTTTCTACTTAAGGCTTGCACATTGGTCATCATCAAATACTCAAAGGCTTATAGGGGCCCAGGCAGGTAATATAAATGCATGAACTAGAACCAGATGCAAGTCAATTACAAGTATTATGTAACACCAATCTTAAACTGGAATGCAGACCCATCTAAGGATATTCCAAATTCCCTGTGCGTTTGTATGTGTCTATGTGTACAGTAATTGGAAAAACTTAAAAAAAAATTAAAACACAAAGATACAACTGAAATATACTTTTGGGCCCGACAAACAAAACTCAGATGTAGCCCTGGGTGGTCCACCCAGCCTTCAGCCACTTTTGCCAAGTCACTTTAACAATTCCATTTCCAGACAAGGTCTGTGATGAAGGCATTTCCAATCCTATCATTTTGCTTTCAGAGGCTTCTCAGGCCAGGAGCTGAGGAAAGGCCATCTTGAAGGGAGGGGCACCATGCCTTAGACCTTTGTGTGAAGGGGATGAAGAGAAATGTGGCAAAGTACTTAGATAAAAGCAGAGGGTAGGTGTCCTGGAGGAGGGGATGTGCCATTTCCAGAAGAAAATCCAGAGTTTAGGCCATGGATGTCAATTCTAAAAATGTAAGAAGTCTTAAATTTTTTCTTTCTTTTTTAATCCATACATAGCAACCATACCTATTTCTTTCTTCCTTCCTTTTTTATTTTTCTTTCTTTTTCTTTGTTTTTTGTTTTTCAATACTGCAAGGGATTGAACCCAGGGCTTCAGGCATGCCAGGCAAGTACTCTACCATTGAGCTACATCTCCAGTCCTATACTGATATTTTTCAAATATAAAACATACCCCTACTACTCCTTAAAACCCTCTAATCACACCCAAAGCATCTACAAAAAATCTAAACTACTTTACCTGGCCTGCAATGCCTTCAGGATCCTGACAACCTCCTCTTACTTCTTGCCACACAACTTTTCTGTTCTTGGATACACAAGGCTCCTTCTCACTTTGCACTCACTTTCTCTGTCATCTACAATGTTCTTCCCCTTGATCGACCACTTGCTTTGCTCCTTATTATTTGGGTCTCAAATATTACTGCCACAGAGAGGCCTTTTCTGACCACTCAACCCCACATTTCTTCAAGTCATTTCTTTGTCTATCACTCTGCTTTGGTTTAATTACATCACTTTGTTAGTATGACACATTTTCTCATTTGTCTGTTTTTCCATACTAGAGTGATAGCAGAAGTCTTGATTGTTCACTCAATACAGTTACCAGGACCTAAAAAGAGCCTGGTATATGACAGATCCTTATGGAATGTATGTTGAAATGTTCTCTGTGTTTATTTTTGTTATTCTATTTCTTTCTCTAGAAATATCAGTTCTCTTAAAAGAGCTTACCTGCTCATCTCCAAAGACAGAATCCGTGGACATGGATTTCCTACCCTGAAACCAAACTTTATTTTACCAGGAATAACTATTATTTATCAAAAACCTTTGCAAAGCACTATGACAGATGATTTAATACGTGCCTCATTTAATCCTCACAATAACTTATGAGAGTACAAATTATTTCTATTTTATAAGTCAAAAACCTCAAGGTTTTGGTGATTTAACTGACTTGCCTATGAACACCTACAAGGGTCAGAACGAGGATTCAGCCTGAGGTTATTCTGCTGCCTTATAGGTAGAACCCCAAAGTCAGAGTAGGAGGCAGTAGCAAGTTGCTAAGAGGAAAGGCCAGCGGAGTCTCTGAGGCCTGGGGCTGAAACCTAGCTTCAGAAGGCAAAGACTCTCCCCAGGTCCTTTCCCTCCACCCATCCTTCCATAACCTTTCATTCCTTTCCAGGAACTGTCCGCCCAGCACAGAGAAGACATCACCAGGGACAATGTGAGCCTTGCAGCTCCAACCATCTACCTCCATGCAGGCTCGGTGCTCTCCTCAGCATGCTCCTACCACTCCTGGCTCCACGCTTGCTATCAGAAGATCCAGAAGGCATCTCGTGCTCCAATACAGCAACAACTGAATGAACCGAGTGAGGGAGCAGGTTTCCCACAGGAGTTCTGGAAGTCCCTAATATGCTATCCCTCACCTAGAGCCTCCAGGAAAGGGGCTCACATAATGTGCTTCAAGTTCCAAACACAGCTGACCACAAAGACATCTGTTCTGCGTTATACCTTACAGGACCATTGTTCCAAGGCTCTCTCCTGCCGGCCTTCATCCTGGATCTCAGATTCAAATCCCTTCCTGTCTATTCCTACTGCCTCTCCTCTCACCTGAGGCTCCTTGCCACACATCTAGACTTTTGAAACACGTTCCTAAACTCATCTTGCTTGGAAACTCTCCTTCCATCAATTCAGCCCATATGTTGCTGCCACACTCACCAAGACACCATTTTACTTCCTTCCTTAGGAAATGACAGTAGAGCCAACTGCCTAGTTGGCTAACTACAAATCCCACAGCCCTACGTGGCCCATTGCTTCCCTGTCATGGGGCATAATGTACTGCAGGTACCCTCATCACATGGCCTCTATTCTTTTATCCTAATTCTGGCTCCAAGCCAAATCCCACAGCCTCTTCAAGCTCAGCTTCACATCCTGTCTCTTCCAGGGACTCTTTCCTGACTTCTCTGTGAAAAAGGAGGGAGACTGGAAGGATCACACATAAATGTGAATTCATATCCAACTACCCTCAATACTAACTGTGAGATTTAATCTCCAAGCCTGTTAACTCATCTGTAAAATGGGAATGAGTCCTACTTGATAGGAAGGTTGAAGAATTAACTTTATACACCGGATAGCCTAACAGTAAATCCCTGACGCCCTTTTACTCTGTTTTCCCTCAGCTAGGCACTGGCAACTGAACAAACATGTCTAAATTGGTCAATATAGAACATGCTGGGAACAGTTTCCATCCATTACAGAGAGGTGATCATTTAAATAAGAGGAGTTCTGCCCAGTGCACCCACCACACAAGTGTGTGCTTTTACTTCAATAATAATCAAATGCCCACTGGGTTAGCTGCTTCCACGGGCTTTATCACTTAATCCTTCCAACAATCTTGAGCTACTGTAAATAAGGAAGCTGAGGTACAAAGGTTGCAGTTATTTGCACAGTCATGCAGGGCTGATGAGTGGTGAAGGCAGGGTTCAACCTCTAACCCCAAGACAATACTGAACTGTCCTCTGGGTATTTCCCCACACCAGTCCGGCTGCACTCCACAGGAGTCTGCTGGTTCCCAGCAAAGTCCTGCTCAGGTCTGCCTTGCTGATTTCCACAGAAATTCTGGGCTGTGCAGCAAGCCTCTCATGTTTGTCATCACAGCCAGAGGTTAGAGCCAGGAAATCTGAAGGGAGCAAAAATGGGCTCCTGTCCAGGTCTCCACTAATGTCCACACCCTCAGGTAAGGCCCTGGTCCTCTCCCATGGCTGCTACTCTGCCTGCTGTGGTGACTTTAGATTTTAATGATGAGGGAGATAGGAAGACATTTCCTCAAGATTCTTTTTCTCTCTTCATTCTTTTCTTTCTGTCAGGTCTAAAGAGATGTGACATTAGCAAATATGGCTCAGAATTTCCTGATATGTTTCTAAACAAAGCCTGGATCATAGGGCCAGGGCATAGAAGTGCTCCAGAAGTGTTAGCTATTACTATTATGTGTTTGCCCAGCCTTGGATGAGATTTTCAAATCCCTAGAGGTTAATACCCAGGGCCTTTTCTCAATTTCTAACCACCACACTTTAAAATATGGCCCCTTCCATCTGCGTAGAGACCATATAATGGAGAAACTGCACTACTCAGCTGTACTGGCTGTACACTCAGAAGGCTGAGGCAGGAGGCTTTTAAGTTCAAGGCCAGAGGCAACTGGTGCAACTTAGTGAGACCCTGCCTTAAATTAGAAAGAGGCTGGGGGTACAGCTTAGTGGTAGGGCACTTGCCTGCTATGTGCAGTGCTCTACATTCAACCTCCAGTACAGTACCTAAAAAGGAATGCTGATTGTCCATCAATATCCCTAATCACGCCTTTCAACTTTCCTTAGTGTTCTCCCTCTGGTACTAAGCTAGGTTTCAACTCGTCAAATTTTAACAGCTGCTCTATTTGAGAGGAATGCATGGCTAGAGACAAAAACATTTGATTACTGAAAAACTGGGAAGAGTCTAGCAAAAGTGAGCACTGAGCATTTTCAAAACAACCTAACCGAAATACTACGACAGACTAGAGATACAGCTCAGCGGTAAAGTGCTCGCCTAGCATGCGTGAGGTCTGGGTTCAAGCCCCAGCACTGCAAAAAACAAATAAAAATAAATAAAATGCTTCTGTACCATCTGACCTCTATAACTCTTTTTTTTTCAAAGCTTAGACACATATATCTTAAAATGTGTGAGATCAAAGTCCTTACCAATATACACACACACTGATGACACCAGCTCAGTGTCTCTTATCTTTTCTCCTCAACCAAGTCTCAGTCATGCCTCTTCCTCAGTCACTCTCTTCCCTGTCCCCTTGTTGTTAGGTGCTGATGAGTTGGGTCCGACTGATAGCGACCCTCATGGGGTTTTCAATGGCTGGAGTCCAGTTTTGGGACTGGACTGCCACATCCTTCTCCCATTTTTGTGGTGCTGGGAATTGAACTCGTGACCTCAGAGACTTCAGCGCAGAGCTCTACCAATTGAGCTAAATCCCAGCCCTGTCCCCTCATTACTAACCAGTTATTAGCTCAGTTCTAAGTTCCTACTATGCATTTCTATTCCAAGTATGAGTCATTTCACATCTACAACTGTAGCGAAACTCCACCCTGCTTTTGTATTTCTCCTTTTTAATCAGGCGAAAATGCAACAGCTAAGATGAACTTCCTTTCAATAAATAGCTCTTATTTTTTCCTCCCATTTCCACCATTCATTAGCCACATTTTCAAAATGGCATAGAATTTTAGGTCTGAGAAACTAAAGTTATCTAGTTAAACTCCTTTTTCTATCCAAATTTACAGAAATCTCCTTTTCAACTGCTCTGAATTCCATGGCTCTCACTTCACTAAATCTCTTCTCAAGGCCTGTTCTGTGTCCAGCTCCGAGATACCCTGTTCGGCTTGTTTTCTCTAGTCCTACAGTGTCTCACAGTGCCTGGCACACTGCAGGCAGCTACTCAGTGTTTACTTTAAAAATTCCATCTCCTCTCCCTCACCTCTTTTTCCTTGACATTTTCCTCTGGATTCTGTCTACATTTGTTGCTGTTGTTGTTGTTTCTACCTATCCATACAGAATCTCTCCAAATAAAAATGCTCTACACAGAATTCCACTTCAGGGATTCCCTAGGAGGTGGGTAGTACGTTTGGGTGTTTAACAGATAGCATCTTTCCTTCAGGGAAAACACAGCTGAAAGACTCCTGCTATTACCCACAAACATGTGATGATCATAGTCCAGACCCTCAGTTCCCGTTCCACTTACTAGCTAGCAAGACAACCAGCTACTGATACTATCACAGTTCTAACAGCCTTTACAGTACACAGCAAACAAAGCAGCCAGAAGGCAGGCCCTGGAGCCACAAAGCTCGGGTCCAAATACTCCACTTAATAACTCTGTGAACTCTGTTTTCCTCACCTGGAAAATGGGAAACGACAGAGCCTACCTACAAAGCTTAGTGTGAGGACTGAATTAGCACAATGCAGTCAGAACAATGCTTTGTACGAAGTGTTCACGTGTCTGTGATCTCTTCATTATTCTTCCCCTTGTCTACCTGATGATTGGATATCATCTGTCAGATGTCAGAATCAAATGTCAGAATCCGACATTTATTTACCAGTGGAGAAACTGGGCAAACTGGCCGGGTGTGGTGGTGCACATCTATAACCGCAGCACTCAGGAGGCTGAGGCAGGAGGATCAGTGCAAGGTCAAGGGCAGGCTAGTTTACATAGTGAGATCCAGGCCAGCCAGGGCTATATAACAAGACCCTGTCTCAAAAAAAAAAAAAAAAAAAAAAAAAAAAAAAAAAAAAGGAGAGAGAGAAAACAAAAACAGAAAACTAGCCAAATTGCATAAACTGAGTCCTAGGTTCCTAGGCTCACAGCTGAAAATGGTTGCTTCAGGATTGTCAGTACATATTACAAAGTACTGAGCACACTCAGGTGCCTGCTGTGAATCCTTTTCTTCTCCCTAGTTTTACCTTAGGCAACAGTTTTCAAATATCCAAGCAGGAGTAGAACAACTATAACAGCTGGCCAAAAGGAAGCAGTTCAATGGACTGGGTCCTCCTTTCCCTTCCTTTCTGTCACTTGACTTGGTGACCTGAGACACATGATCTTACCTCCTAGGGCCTATTTCCTGAAGAGTGAGCTCTACTTGCTGCCAGATAATAGTCAACATGCAAATGATACATTTGCCCCACTAAGGTGAAAGCATTACTCTAGTTATTATTGACATTGGAAAATAATTACTCATTATAGTTTCGTTATTACATTCAGGTTAACATTCTTTTAAGAGAAGGCCTAAGGTCCTTTCAGGCTAAATGGTGCACATCTATGCTTCACAAATCACAGCAAATAGTTGATTCTGCTGTAATTCACATTCCTGTGTGGCACAAATTTCATCTCCAAGTGAAAGGAGTCAAAAAAAAAAGGTCCTCTGGAACTGTCAATATGCACTGCTTGAAGAATTTTGAGCTTCTGCTGCCCTGAGGACAAGTAAGTCTAACCCTTTCTAGTAGGAGTGATCAGATAGGCTCACTGCCAAAGTTGCTCCGGACTGCAGACATGCTGCTGTGTCCATCCAGACACTGCAGAACTAATTTACCAGGACTTTGACAAAAAGAGCTTTAGAAAATCAAGGCAAAGAGCAAAGAGCTGAGCTTCTAGCCACCTGTGGGGTGACATATCTCCTAAGTAGATAGGAAAGGCCATCTAGTATAAAGTGGAAAGGGGAAGGATCTGGATGGAGTCAGCTCCAAATCACAGCTTTGCTATTCAGAAGCTACTTAGACAAATTACCTGACCTTTCACCCCATTTACATATCAGTGAAACAACATCTGGACAGGCCACAGGAAACTATGTATGAAAATCAACAATAGCCTCACAGAAAAGCAAAGCACTTTGTCTTCCTCCACCAAGAAAGGTGCTACACCCTTCTTGTGGTATCCACCACCTTCTACCTTTGGTGACAGGTAACCAAATGTGGATATATATTCCCTTTCTAGACTATGAACTCCTTGGTGGCAGGACATGAGAGGGAGGCATTACAGCACAGCAGCCAACAGCAGAGCTATAAACCTGAATTCACTTTGGGCCCCCACACTTGTTATGTTACTCTGGGGAAATTAGTGCACTCCCCTGAGTCGACTTCATCACAAAACAGAAATAACACATATAACATGGATTCTACGGTGCTGCTGAGCAGATCACTGGAGACAGCACAAGAGAGGCTATTTCCCAGTATGCACCCCATAGACCATAGGGACTACCTTTCCCATTCCTGCACCTCCTCTACATGCTGACAGCATCTAAGTAATGCCTATAGGTTCGAAGGTCTATATACCTGAGACGTAGCCCCACACTCAAAAATTCAGAAATACCAAGAGGTGGGTAGGAAGATGCCAAGAAGAGGCGCCCTACCTCTGGAAAATCTCCTGCAGCGTTTCCCGCGTGAAGGCATTGCTGTCCTGGAAGACGTTGTTGAGGGCGTGGAGGGCACAGAGCTCCCTGCGTTGTTTCTCATGGTAGATCTGTGGGGGCGCCGCCTGGGGCAGCTCCAAGGATTCAGATTTGGCCTTGTCTCCTTTCCATGGCACACAACTCATGTTTTTCGTTTTAGGTTCCAGAGAGAGCTGAAAACTCCCCACTCTTCCCTCCCGAGGAAGACGTAAGCTTCCCAGTCTTTTCAGGATTCCTGAGGTCCACCTTATTTTCTGATGTCCACGGTTTATGCTTTGTCACTGGGAGAAAAGGTTGGAATCAAAACTGAAAAAAACAAAAACCCACCTCTTCTCTCTTCTCAATAGAAAAATAACTTTTAGTTTTATGTCGCCACCACTGTCAAAGTGGAGAATGCTTAAAAAATCATATAAAACGTATGATCTTGCTGCCCCTTCCCCATCCTCCCCTCCCACCTCCCTTCAAAAAACCCTACTATTTCCTTGCCGTTTTTTCCTCTCTGCAAATGCCAACTAGGCCTCAGTGCAGGGGGACAGAAGAGAATTGGTCACATCGTTCTTTTTCTTCCATTTCGTTCGAATCACGACGCGACGGACTCAGAAGGCAGGGCCTAGGCGGTGGAGCAAACGCACAGTCCCAGCAGCTACAGAGGGCTGGGCAGCGCGGGACCGCGAGCCGCGCTGGGGCCCCGGGGGCAGCCCTCC
Source organism: Pedetes capensis (assembly GCA_007922755.1). Lineage (NCBI taxonomy): Eukaryota > Metazoa > Chordata > Mammalia > Rodentia > Pedetidae > Pedetes > Pedetes capensis. The sequence goes on along the minus strand of VMDO01012550.1, from coordinate 12,508 downwards.
ATGCCCCCGGGCGCGGTGGCGAGGCGGGCACGGCTCCTCGGGAAGTGCGGACTCGTCCTCTCGCCGCGGGCCCTGCGGAGGAGACGCGTCCGGTCAGGTTGGGCGGACGGGCCGGGCACGGGGCGCGGCGGGCCCGGCCCCCGCCTGCGGGAAGGGCCTGCGCTGGCCCAGCAGGCCCGCAAAGGTGGGGCCGGACGCTCCCCTCGCCCTCCGCGGCCCGGGCCCACCCGGCTCGTCTCCCCCACCGCGACCTCCCCGCCGTCACGTGAGCGCCAGCCCGGGCGCCCACCGGCGCTCCCCCTTCCCGGCTCGCTTCCCTGCGGGGGCAACTCGCTGTCCCGCCGCCGCTCGCCCTCTCACCGCTGCGGGCCGCCACCTGGAGCGGACGGCAGCCACCTACAGCTGCGGGCTACCACCTGGGTCCCGCGCGGGCGGGCGGACCGGCGGGCGCGCGCGCGCGCACCTGAGCCCGACGTCAGCGGCCCTCGCCCAGCGCGCGCTCCAGGAACGCCCCTCGCCCCGCGCTGGCCCCGCCCACCCCACCGTCGCGTCACGCCTTACGTCAACGGGTCGGGGCTTGGTGGGCCGCCCAGCGCGCGGCGGCTGTGGGCACTGCTGTCTGGGTCCTGGGCGGCTCCGCCCCCACAAGGCGTCCCGCCCGACGCCCGCCCGCCCCTTTTCCCCTCTCCCGGGCGGCGGTCGGTTCAGGGGCGGTGACCCGCCCGCGGCTGCCCTCCAGCACTCTCCCCAGCTCTTCCCTCGCTAAGGAGAACGCTTTCTCCAGCCTGGCCTGCGGCCTCTGCCCCGATCGTTTTGTACTTGTCTAGCCCGCTGTTCACCAGGCGATTTCAGAACCCCTTACTGACGCAGTCGGGTGTAAATTCTCTTGGTTAGTGAGCCTGTCCGCCTTGCTCTTTCCAGGAGCGCCGAGGGGACGGGCCTCGCTGGGAGTCACATTTCAGGTGGAAAGGAGAGTCCTGTTTCAGTTCCCTGGTGTCGTATTTCGGTTCACTCCACGGAAACCACTGCCCTTTTGCCCTGCCCTCCCCGCTCTTGGTGGCTGTCAACAGGGCTTTCCTCTCTGCGTCTCAACGTCTAGCTGAGCACATTGTGTACATCAGAAGGCAAACTACTTGCAGTCTTATGTGGATATATATATATATATATATATATATATATATATATATATATGGAAAAGGACCTATATATATGGAAAGCCTGCAGCTGTAGCCCTGTGGCATCAGATCTCGGAAGCTAAGCAGGGTCGGGCCTGGTTAGTACCTGGATGGGAGACTGCCTGGGAACACCAGAAGCTGTAGGCTTGGGAGAAGGACCTGGCAACCCCCTCCCAAAAATCAATCTGCCATTGAAAACCCGATGAACAGCAGAGAAGCACTGACAATAGTGTTTCCCCTGTGGTACAGAGGGTCTCTATGAGTCGGATACCGACTCGACGGCACCTAACAACAACAACAACTATATATATATATATATATGTATATATATTTTTTCCCCCTTTACTCCTAAATCATGTGGAAGGCGTCATCATCCACCATAGCTACCTTCCTTTTGGATTTTCTGCAGAAAACGGGCAAAACAATAAAAGACCTTGCACTTTAAATTGAGTCTTTGACCTTGCTTCACAACTCTCAAGACCATTCTGGTCAACAGTGTTATTTAACATGTATGCTTACCACGTGGTAGAGTCCTCTGCCTCTATCCAGACTACTTTTTAAGTTATTTTAATTTTTTTTTAAGTTTCTAAACCACCTGAGGGTTATGGTATACTTATGTAGGTATGCCTGCAGCCATACCACAGTGGCGTCCAATTCCATCAGATCTCCGAGGGTAAGCAGGGTCGGACCTGGTTAGTACTTGGATGGGAGACCGCCTGGTAACACCAGGGGCTGTAGGCTTGAGAGAATGTCCTGGCAACCCACTCGCAAAAAACAATCAGCCATTGAAAACCCTATGAATAGCAGCGAAGTAATAACAATACTGTTTCTCCTGTTGTATGTACGGTCCTGTGAGTCAGACACAGACTCAACAGCACCTAACAACAACAACATATACATTTAGTTATTATTAGCAAGCACTGTTTTAAGTGCTTTACCTATGTTAACTCACTTACTGCTAATTATCCTTTCAGATACTTCTTTTTTCTGAGGAGAAAACTGAAGCTCAAAGAAGTTTGAGCTCGCTGTGTAGTAGATTCAGGATCTGAACTTAGGCGAACCTGTTTTCAAAAAGAGGAAGTAAAGATGGGTAGAAAATTCCATCTAAAATGTTACTTTAGACTTCCCTGTTCAATTCCAGAAGCACCTACTTAGTATTTTTTCTGGCCAAAGACATATGATGGGAAGGGCATGTTTTTTAGACCGCTGTGAGGTGTAAGGTAGCATATTCTGAACTTAAACTCTTTCTGGATGAGCGAGTTGGTTGTTGTTGTTAGGTGCCGTCGAGTCAGTATCTGACTCATAGCGACCCTCATAGGGTTTTCAATGGCTGACTGTTTCGGGATTGCCTTGGGAGTGGATCGCCAGGCCCTGCTCCCATTTTTGCGGTGCTGGGAATTGAACTCGGGACCTCAGAGACTGCAGCGCAGCGCTCTACCCACTGAGCTAAATCCCAGCCCAGCGAGTTGGTAGAATGCAAAATATCAATCTGAGTGATGGATCACCAAAATATGTGTAGATTTCCCCCTTCGCCCTCAACAACCAATCTACAGTAGACCTCAGGTGGGCCTCCTCCAATTTAATTCTGACCCTACCTGGGGATTAGATCCTACAGGTTAAGCGCCCAGACACAAGACTGCGTCCCACTTAAGTTGCCAGTTGCATGTCTGGACTTCCATGACTTTTAGCCAAACAGTTCTGTAAATTAGGGTTTTCATGACCTCCTCCTTGGTCTGATTAATCTGCTAGAGTAGCTCACAGAATTCAAGGAAACACTATACTTAGGTTTACCAGTTTATTGTAAAAGATACTGCAAAGGATACAGATAAACAGCCAGATGACAGAGGTACGTGGGAAGGGGCGTGAGGTTTCCATGTCCTCTTTGGGTGCAACATTCTCCAGAAATCTCCATGTGTTTAGTTTTGAAAACCCCAACACTCTTTTTGGGAGTTTTATGGAGGCTTTATTACATGGCATGATTGATTAATTGACCGTTAGCGATCAATTTAAACTTCTTGCCTCCCAGGGGTTGGAGAATGGGACTGAACTCCCAATCTTTAATCTTTCCTTGATCTTTGAGTTAACAGGCCTTACCCATCAGTCATCTTAATAGCATACAGAAAGACAATCAGGAGATTCCAAAGACGTTAGGAACTATACAACAGGAATCAGACCAATTACACATTTCATGTTTGCACAATCTGTTATTAGTGTAGAAAACAATGCCTTGATATTTGGCTTTCCTAACAAACCATGATTTTAATATTTTAATGATTTCATGGAACCAGATAAGAGAGTATATAGAATAGTGATGAGCAATTTAGCCAGGATAAAAGAAAATAACTATTATCAAAACCATTGAAATTTGTTGCTTTTCTTGCTCCAGATTGGCAGCAGTGTTTATATACGTAAGGCTTGATAGTACCTAGGTAAAAACAGGGACATGATGAAACTGTCTCTTTTCTTTTAGGCTACTGTTGTTGTTAGATGTTGTTGATGCGAAACTATTTTCTTTTAGGTTGATCCCTGAAACTAACGGAAGGCCACCTTGAACCTTGTCTGTTGCTCCTTAAATCCTGAGTCTTGGGTGCCTGCCCAAATGGCTGCTTTCTTCCTTACTGCCTAGGATGAGCGGTCAGGGCTACTGAGACCTTGGTTAGTTAATCCCTAGTTTCATCAAGGTATAGATAGGCTTTTCAGTCGTTTGAAACAGGAGTTTAAAGCATGCCGATGGCGTTTGGGATCGGGGCTTTCCAGAAATGATGACACTCTGTGAAAATAATCCGTAGGAAACTACCTTAACAGACCCTAGATCTTGATTTAGCTGTTCACCACAAAAGTGGTGAGGTGCTTTTGGCTAGTATTTTCGCTGCTTGCCTGTTTTCTGTTTGCGTAATTGCTCTCTCCGCAGACACAATGAATGGAGAATTCTCCCTAAGGTCAGCATTTAATTAATTGCCTCGCGCTGGCTGCTATAGTATTACAACTCTTGGAATATAGAGCATCGATTCTACTGTTAAATTTGCCTGGAGCATGCCAGCACGTCGGACATTGTGTTCCAGCAACAGCCTCAGTCACTCGATGGAGTGGGAGGCTCATTCTGCAGTTTACTATCTTCGTGAGCGGGGGCAGTAGGCGCGCGACCTATGGAGGACTAGATTGGGTTCCACTCCCGTCCGTCATTGGAAGGCTCTTGGCGCGGACTGTTTGGCAATAAGATTTGGGAACTGCGCCCAGCCTCTGGAAAGCGGGCGAGCGAGGGGGCGGTGCAGGGAAGCGTTGTAGGAATTTCTTTCCTCATTGGCTGGCTGCCATGTCGATCACACTCTACTTTGCTCTCGTTGGCGGGAGCGGACAGGTAGTGAGAACACCGTGCTGCCCCCTCCCGAGCCGGGACAGGGCGTGTGAAGTCTCAGACATTTGTTGTTGGGTTTGGGGCCTCATTAGTTATTCATGAAGGTACTGGAAAGGGCTGCAGCGATTGGCGGCTCAGAGAGCATCGGTAGTGTCTCTGTGAGAGAGAGAGTCAACCTCTGTGCGGCGGGAGAAACCTCGCATAAATTATTCCGATGAGGGGGCGGGGCCACGCATAGATTAGTCAAATGAGCCCGGGAGGGAGGGCGGCCGCCTGCGAATTAGCCTAAGTTATTAAAGATGGCGGCGGAGCGGAGTCGCTCCCCGGTGGACTCGCCGGTGCCGGCCTCTATGTTCGCCCCCGAGCCCAGCTCCCCGGGGGCGGCCAGGGCCGTGGCGGCCGCGGGCCGGCTCCACGGCGGCTTCGAGTCTGACTGCAGCGATGACGGCGAGGCGCTCAACGGCGAGCCGGAGCTGGACCTCACCAGCAAGGTAGGCCCGGGCGGCGGCGGCGGGCGCCGGGGGGACCCGCGGCGGGCCGCGGCGGCCCGGGAGCGACGGCGGGCAGCCGGCCGGCCGGCCGCGGGCCAGGCGGGGCCGCGGGAGGAGACCGAGCCCGCCGCGCTGCTGCCCTCGGGGCCGCGCGGAGGCTCGGCCGCCCCGGCCCCCGCCCGCTGCCTCCGCTCCCGGGGGCGCGGACCCGGCCTCCCGCGCTCGGACTCCCGCCGAGATCGCTGCCCCGCGGCCGCCACGTGGAACCGGGCGCCCGACGCCCGCCGCGATCCCCGCCGCCCTTGTTCCCGCGTCCTCGGCTCTCCACCTGCGATGGCACCCGAGACCCAGGGTTTTGCCCTCCCTGGGGCGTCCCGGACCGCCGGGGGTCGGGGTGGCTTGGGCTCCCGGGGAGACAGACAGTCGGAGGACAGGCAGGGGTGGCAGCCGCGTCCCTTCCTGGCCTGGGAAAAGGAAACAGAAAGTAGTCGCTCGGTCGGGAAGGGTACCCAACTGAGCGTACCCAAAACAAAACGGAAAGAGGAGCATGACCCGGAATCTGGCCATCTGGGCATGGAACCTTCTCTTGTACGAATGGAATAATAAAGGGCGTTTTAAATAGCGTCTTCTGAGCTGTTGAGAAGGTAGGCAGGAATGAAGGGCTCACCGTCTGCTTGGCATTGTGGAGAATAAAAAAGTAAGTATAAGATGTGACTGGTGTTTGGAAGGTGCTTAACGTGGCTCAAGGAACGAATGCCAAGTTGGGAGTCAGACAAAGCTGAATTCCCTTTCCTACGCTGGCATTAAAAAGGCTCTGTGACCTTGGGAAAGTTTCTTAACCTCTCAGTTCTCCAGCTACCTCATCCTAAGAAAGTACAGGTGTGTAGCAAAAACTGGAGATGTGTTTCAAGACACCTCGTATGGAGGCTGATCCATACTAAAGAAATGTTTGAACCGGATAGCTGATAGTTCCCTGTGTGGATTAAACAGCAGCAGATGGAAAACCACCTACCTTTTGTAGGATAGTTACAATCGAGATTTTCGTCGAGCTTTGAAAATGTGACTTTTCATAGCTTATGGGTGGCAAAACTGCATGAAACTTGGCCATAAACTGGAGAGAGTGTTCCCTGCAACCTAAGCAAGCAGTTTTTTCAACTGTTCTTTCTCCTTAGAGTCTCAGCTGAACACTTGGAAGCCAACTCGCTCCTGTTTGTCACAGTGTTCCCCTTTGGTGCCTCTAGTGCCATAATAAGGGTGGCCGAGTTCAGAGAGGCGATCAGGAAAAATGTATGAGGCAATGTGATCCAGGCAGCATCCAGGTTACAATTGCAAGCTCTGATGAGTCAACTCAGTAAGTTATAAGCTAGGCAGGCACCTGAGTCAGGAGTGGGTCTGCTGGATGTCAGTACCTGGTCAAGGTGCTGAAGAAGACAGAGGGGCTGGTGGATGGTGCACACCTGTAATCACGGTGACTCCAGAGGTGGAGCCAGGAGGATTCAGAGTTCAAGGCCAGAGGCAGCCTGTGTAATTTAGCAAGACCATGACTCAAAATAAAAATAAAAATAGGCTGAGGGTGCAGCCCAGTGGTAGAGCACTTGCAAAGTATGTGTAAGGCCCTAGGTTCAACCCCCAAATACTACAAACAACACCAATAAAAGTTACACAATGGAAAGTTGCAGCACAGCACAGAGTTGCAAACAGGATTGTTGTTCTTGTTAGGTGCCCTCGAGTCGGTATCCGATTCATAGTGACCCTTCGTACAACAGGTGAAACACTATTGTCAGTGCTTCTCTGCTGTTCATAGGGTTTTCAATGGCACATTGGTCTTTGGGAGTGCTTTGCAGGGTCCGTCTCCCAAGCCTACAGCACCCTGTGTTCCCACGTGGTCTCCCATCCAAGTACTAACCAGGCCCGATCCTGCTTAGCTTCCGAGATCTGACGGGATCCGATGCCACAGGGCAACGGCTGCAGGTGCAAACAGGAGAGTACCTTTATTTTCTGACCTGCTTGTTTAATGGTCATGAATAGAGAAGTGTTTGTCACTTAGTTGGGGAAATCCTCACAATTTTGAAATTGAGAGGAGATGTATTATATATATATATATGTAGATGATATTGAAAAGAAAAACTGAGCATGTGGAGGAAAGAAGGGATGGGTTGAATAGGTTACATGGAAGTCCTGAGAAGAGTAGACACTAGATGTTTGTATCCTTACAATTAAATTTGGGGGTCTAAGGCTCTAAGAACTTTCAAAGGGAGAAACAGTGAACAGAGGTGGTAGATTTCATGCAAGAAGGTTTTTCTAGAAATGTTTAGATGGAGAAAATGTCCTAATGACAAATTGTTGAGCTGTGCTGTAGGTGCTTTACAGGTTATCATATTTGATCTTTACAGTGACCTTAGGATGCAAGGTAGTACCTCCGTTTTATAGATTGAAAAACTGAGATTCAGAGAGGTTAAATTCTTTGTCCAAGGTCACACAGGAATGCTTGGTGAATGAGGGTTGACATGCCTGTTGTCAAATGGCCTCCCCAAATAAGTGGTTGATTCTTTAATGTTATCGACAGAAATTTGCACAGCGATGGTGCCAATACGCACCTTAGTGGTAGTGGTGTTTTGGTGATGAAGACGACTCTTGCAGGCAGTTTTCTCTGCTATTTCCCAAATAATCAAGATAGCACAAAGTGGAATGGAATTCTTTGGTTATTACGGGAGCTATTGGCCTGTGGGTGGAAGGCATGGCTATATATGAGCTCTCTGTCCTTGAATTTTCAGATGCACAAATGCAGACTGGCATGTAGGTGTAAAACACTGCTCATCGGCCTCTTCCTGCCAATGCCAGATTCTCACATGTTTGGGTCCTGCCCCTCTTGTAAGTAGCAGGGGGCAGGTTGCTCACACCTTCTCTGCTATGGGTTGTGGCCCAGACATACTCATTTTAGTATATCATTTGGGTCATACAGGCTGTTTAAAGAGCAGAGAGGGCATGAGGGGGCCACATAGCTATTTTCGATGAGGGTGCTCTGGGGTTCCGTCAGGGTCTTTGGTCAGGCTGTTGATCAGCTGTGGCTGTGGTACTCTGTCTCTAGTGAGTGTGGTCCTAAGGCTATTGGTTTCTCTTCTAGCTGGTTCTAGTGAGCCCTACATCAGAGCAGTATGACAGCCTACTTCGGCAGATGTGGGAGAGGATGGACGAGGGATGCGGAGAGACCATTTATGTCATTGGGCAGGGATCAGGTGAGCATAGTTTTCCTTTCATATATTTTAAACAACTACTTAGAGCACATTTCCCTTTATCTCCTTTCCTGCTCCTGTGTCTCTGTTGCTGTGATGCTTTTAGTATCTTCAGAACTGTGGACGTAAATGAGGAGAGTGAATGTCATTTCCCCCCTTAGTGGTCTTGATATGCCTGACTGTAAAGATTCCCTTTCCAGGCAATTCTACAGGTGCTTTCTTTTTACCTCAGTACTCATGCATTTGCATGAAAGGAAATAAGCACCAAGCAAGGAAACTTCTTGTCCAAGATAACAGAGCAAGCCACAGTTAGATCTAGAATTAATCCTACCCTGGCTACCTCCAGGTCTTCTCTAGGCCCTGTTTACAGATCCCCTTGTGTCAATTTCCTGCTTAGCAGAGAACCCCTATGATTTCTTCTTGATGTCAGCAAGGAAAAGATGCCCCAAATTCCTCTCTTCACTCAGGCCTGGGATAACAGGTTCCCTTCTCTCCCCACTCGATCCTGTCAGGCATGCAGGCTTGTGACCACTCTGGTTATTGTCCTCCAGCCTGCTTATTCATCATATTGGGGCGTCCCATGTAGAGGCAGAATTCCAGATTATATCACAGGATTGGTTTTTTCTCTGGTCACTCCTGGTTTACCCTCTTAATACAAGGCCTGCTTACCTTCATCTTCATTATGACATTATCTCTGCTGAAATGACAGCTGAAATCGTTAACAATTATGAATTCAGCCGTACCAGCACTTGCATCTGTCATCTTTGCAGAAAGCCCAGGGTGGGCCTGAATGCGCCATGAAGGGATTCGTTTTCCTTGCTCAGTGTAGGCTTTGCAAAGACAGGTCATAATTTCTGAGTTTAAGATTGAGGAGATCTTGAAATCATTCTTCCCAGGTGTGGTGATGCACACCTGTAATCTCAGCTACTGAGAAGGCTGAGGCCAGCCTAGGCAACTTAGTGAAACCTTAAAAAAAGGGGGGGGGGGTAGGGGTGTAGCTCGGTGGTAGATTATGCTTACCCAGCATGGGCAAGACCCTAGGTTCAGTCCTTAGTACTGGGGAAACAAATCATTCTTTAACTATTTGATAAGTATCTGTTAAGTATCTTCTAAGTCTTGATACTGTTACAAAGCTCTTTTGGATACTTAAAATTCAGTCCGTGGGGCCAGGGCGATGGCTCAGTAACAGAGTGCTTACCTAGCATGTGCCAGGCCCTGCCTTCAATCCCCAGCACTGCAGAAAATAAAATCTGGTCCCTGCCTCAAGGAAGAAAGATACCATATGCACAAATAACCTCACTAGAAGACAATATTTGGAGCTGGGCTTGGTGATGCATGCCTATAATCCCAACCCACAAGAGGCTGAGGCAGAAGGATCAAGAGTTTGATGGTGTCCTTGGTTACATAGGGAGACCCTGTCTCAAAAAAAAGCCAAAGCCCCCCCCTAAAAAAAAAGAAAGAAAAAAGAAGAGAGAGAGAAAGAGAGAGAGAGAGAGAGAGAGGAGAAACAATAATATTTGGAAGAACTACAAGGGCAACAAAAGGAAGAAAGGTTTGATCTCCAAATACTGATGAGCCTTCCTGTGAAATGTCTGTCCTGTCTCTCCTTTCATTCCCATCCTTACTGCCACCTCCCCAGTTGTGGGTCTTACCACCTAAAAGAAGGTACATTCCGAGAGACAGGCAAAACTAAGAAGTTGGATGTAAAGAAAGGAGGGGAATCAGTCAGCATTGTCAAGTACTACCTAGACAGCAACAAATGTTAAGTTCCAAAAAGGCCATTCCACTTGGTACCTAAATAATCACTGAGAGCCTTTTGAAAGCTTGTCAGGTACATGTCTGGCCTGCTTTAATAAGATCACGGTCATGCTTGTAAAATTTCAGTAAGCATGTAAAAGTCACTTTTGACAAGTGGTGGGACTAGTCTTTGAAGACCCAGATTCTTTTTGTTTGTTTGTAGACAAGGTTGTGTATAATCCAGTCTGGCCTTGAACTTCAGATCCTCCAGCCTCAGCCTCCCTAAAAGATTCAAAAAAAAAATTTTTTTTTTTTTTTGTGGTACTGGGGGTTGAACCCAGGGCCTTGCGCTTGCATGCTTTGCAAGTGCTGGACCACTGAACTGCACACACAGCCCTTTTTTTTTTGAAACAGGGTCTCGCTAAATTACGCAGGCTGCCTCTGGTCTCAAACTTGCGATCCTCCTGCCTCCGCCTCCCAAGCTGCTGGGATTACAGGCGTGCCACCGTGCCAGGCAAGATTCAGATTCTTAAGACCCCATCTTTCCTCTTGTCCTTTAACATGTACTCTGAATTTTACCATGCCTTGGCAACTCACAGCCAATTAACCCTCCTGTTGCAAACTGTAAGATGGCAAACACTCCTGAGTCCATCTCCCACACACCTGAGCATTATCCTTGTATGCTATTAGATTCCTAGTGACTCCTTCCTGCTGGAGTTCTTTGGAAACAGGAAGAGATCAGAACTAGTTAAACAAGTTGAACTTCAAACAGGACTAAAGCAGATGCAAGGCCTCCATAGGTCAGTCCCATCACGGTGTCCTTGATGTTTCCCCTCTTTTTATCAGGGACTTCCTTTGTAGAATGGGGTAATGACACCCTCACCTTACGTCAGAGAAATTTTGAATGGATAAATTGGACATTAAAAAGTTTTAAACAATACAGAGGAACGTGCTCTTTCCATGGGCATTCTTAATTTAAGGTTGGTGTTTTGGAAGGAGGCAAGTCAGTCTGGCCTGGTAGTTGAGGGACTTCAGCCTGGCAGATCTGGGCTTCCCGGCTGACTTTTTTCCTTGTCTTAAAATGCAGATAATAAAACCTGATCCATGGTACACTACCAAAAATAAAGTGAGAGCTCAATGACATCACTTGCCATGTAAATGGTTTTGATTCCTTAGTAGGAATTTTTTCAGGATCCCGGGTTGTGGTTGATTTACTGTGAGCTTTATTTCAAAAAGAACCTTGCTTGTTTCTTAAATACTTAGTCATGTCATTCTAAGAGCCAGGTGCTATATTGAAAGTGCAGGGGACGGAGGAAGCATGTTAAGTCTCTGGGTGGGGGGGAGTGGGGGGAGTCAGGAAAGTCTACACAGAGGAGCTGCCTCTAGGGTTGATCCTAACCAACGAGCAGGAGATTCCCAGGTAAGTGGAGGCAGTAGCAGGTGGGCCAAGGAAATCATATGCACAGAGACCTGGAGGCATAGAAGACTGGAGTATTTTGGGGGCCAGAGGTAATCCAGTGAGGTGGGAGTAGAGAGTCAGGAGGGGAGGCTGAGAGTCCTTAAGTGCTATATCAAAGAAGGAAGACTTTTATCCCCAAATCTGGGAAGCCATTGCCACATGCTGAGCAGAAGATCGTTTCTAGGGAAGGTAAATGAGCTGGCGGCATGGAAATCTGATTAGGGGCAGGCATGGCTGAATATGTGGCCTTTAGGAACTGGACCTCTGCAGCTTTTCTCCTTGGCTTTTGTCTCCACTCCTTGAGTGAGGAATGCAGTACATGCCAGAGAAGGGTAATGTGACCAACGGAGAGCTCTGGTGGACAAGGTGACTTTGGCAGTGGTCCCTAGTGTGGAGCAGGATTTAGTGTGGAGCAGTTCATTTTGCTGCGATGGAGGAGGTTGGAGAGAATTGCCAAGGAGAATGGCAGCCTTCCCTTGGGAGCGTTTACCCCCAGCTCTTCTCCATCCCAGAAGGTATTCAGCGCTCACTTGGCTCATTTAAAACCCCTCGGCCCAGCTGCCCACTCTTGATTCATTTGTTTTGCAGTTGAAAAACACTTGAGGACTTGAAGTAGGAAAGCCACCCGTTGTAAAACATCAGGAAATGGTTGCGCTCTGGTCCCCACCCTCAAGATGCTGATGTGTGTGAGGAAAGGCATGTGCCCCAAACACTACTGAACAAAGCAGTAGGTGACAAATGCTGTAAGGGCGACAGGTATTTGTGGGCTTCTGCACAGAATGACCAGGCTCTTGCCAGGAGGAGGTATGATGGTTGGCTGTCTGGGCTAGGAAATCCATGAGCAAAGGGGTAGAGTTGGGACCGTCCAGGAATCCAGGTGGGGGTGCCTGGGCCACACTGGGCAGAGCTTACGGAGGGAGATGGGGGAGTGGGTGTGCCGAACACTGGGGAAGCCGTTAAGGAATTGGGCTGGGATGTTGTTGCCTCCGGAAGGCCATTCAGAGATTTTGATGTAGAAATGGCAATGTCAGGGCTATGATTTCTGTAGGAGCTCAAGC
>VMDO01012549.1:0-61763 GCA_007922755.1 Pedetes capensis | reverse complement strand
CTTGTCCAAGTTCCCACCAGCTCTGTCCTGGACTTTTGCTTTAGTCTCTTAACTGACCTCTCTACTCTTTCCTTTCTCCTTTTGCTCTTATCCCAAACCATAAACCACCAGAATGAGCTTTTAAAATATAAAGATGTTCTCATCACTTCTTTTCTTAAAACAGCTGCATTTAGCATGAGGCATAGGCTAAGGCGGCATCATTGAGAAAGGCCCCTTTGAAACGTGACATGTAGGCTGAAACTCCAACGAAGAGCAAAGGGTCAGCCAGAAGGAAGAGGAGGGCATATTCCACCTTAGGGAGAGTACAAGTGCAACGGCCCTGAGGTGAAGAAGGTTAGATAACTTAAGAAGATAGATGTGACTGGAACAAGTGTGGCACAGAATGCTAAGAGATGGTGATGGAGAAGGTAGCAAACACTGAGCCATGCAGGATCCGATGTTATGAAAAAGTACTTTTATAATTATTTTGAACTTTACATATATATATTCACCCACGACCGTGAGCTCCACAGACTTGCACCCATGTCTCTTTTCTCCCTTTTGTTCACTTTTTATTACCTATGCCTAGTTCAGTGCTTGGCACATGGGAGATGCTAAGTCTTTATGGAGGACCTGAAAAGATAAATACCTCCAGCTTTGCAGCCACATCAAATGGCTAGCAATTCCTCAAACATACTGTGTTATCTCTCTTCTTAGGTGCCAGTTTTTGTCTAGTTCCCCCAGGGCAGAGTTGCTGACTGGAGACATTTTTTCATTGTCATAATTGCGGGGGAGAGGATGCTACTGGCCTGCAGTGGGTCCACAACAAAGATCTCTGTAGCCTACGATGCCAACAGTGCTACCTTTAGGAACCCTGATCTGGCTTATTCTGTCTTATTCCACATGTGAGTATCACCTGTTTTGGAAAGTTTTCCCTCTTGATCAAACAGCTTATGTTTGGGGCCCCTCTTCTGGGCTCCCCAAACCTCCTTTATGAGATTCGTCCCCTTGCCTTGTGATGCTTTCTCTGTTACTGGAAAGTAAGGAGTTTGTGTTAAGCATCTTTAATCCAAAAATCCATAAGCCAAAATACTCCAAAATCTGAATCGTAGTGGAACACTGACATACCACCATCAGTGGAAAATTCTATGCCTGCCCTCATGTGGTGAGTCAGTCAAGACACAGGTGCACTAAAGAGATTGGATGACTCGTGCCATGGTATTTTCAGTCACATCATATGGTTGTGAAAGCTGGACAGTGAATAAAGGAGACAGAAGATTTGATGCTTTTGAATTATGGTACTGAAGATGAGTAGTGAATGTACCATGGACTGCCAAAAGAAGCAAGATCTGTCTAGATGAAGTGCAACCAGAGTGCTCCTTGGAAGCAAGGATGACTAGACTGTGTCTTAAGTATCTTGGATATGTTGTCAAGAGGGAACAATTGCTGGAGAAGAACATCATGTTTTGGAGAGTGGCAGGTCAAGGAAGATAAGGAAAACCCTCCACCAGATGGATTGACACAGTTTCTGCAACAGGCTTAAACATAAAAGAAGATTGTGCGCCTGGCATAATGTCAGGGAGTGTTTCATTCTGTTGTACATAGGATCATTGAGTCGGGCCCTACTCAATGGCACCTAACAACAACAACAACAACATGTTTGCAAAGTGCATTGTTGTTAGGTACTGTGGAGTTGGATCGATGGGTCCAACTCATAGTCCATCCTCTCCCAATAGCTGATTGTTTCAGGATTGTTTTCAGGAATGGATTGTCACATCCTTCTCCCATTTTTGCAGAGCTGGGGATGGAACCCTGGTCCTCACAGAGTGCAGAGCAAGCACTCTACCATCTGAGCTAATAGGAAACATAAATGAATTTCAGGTTTACACTTGGGTTCCTTCCTCAAGGTACTTCATTATATATATGCAAATATTCCAGCTTCTGAAAAAAAATCCAATATCTGAAATACTTCTAGTCCTAAGCACTTCTGATAAGAATGCTCAATCTGTATGTGTCCCATCAGCAAGTGAATCCAAACAAACAATGGGCTGTGAGTGATGGCTTTTCTCAAATGAATGCAAACTGTGTTGGAAACTGGTAGGCGGGTATAGCTGAATTTCGTGGCAACACTTAAAAATGTAGATGAACTTACAGATCAGGAGGACTTCTCCAGCCCTGTCTCTACTGTGCAAAGCTGCCTGTCTGTGCCAGTTGGTAACCTACAGAATCAGCTATTGTTTTTGGACTGAAGGCTTGTGTTAGGTAAGGAGCCAAAAAACCCATAAACTCAACAGACCTTTATTGGGAGAAGCTGCATGGGCCGTCTCTAGCAAAGGGAGAGTAGCCATAGGGGGAAGAAGGGGCAAGGCTGTTATGGGCTCTAGATAGGAGGGGGAAGGAGTAATTGAGTATAGCATGGGAATAGGTTGGAAGCAGGTGGGAGGAGAGTTCTGATAGGTTGGAATAGTTGCTGGGCGGTGCAGACTTTCCAGTCAAAATTTTGATAGGCTTTTTCTGACTGGGGGATAGTGCATAGGAGGGGGCACCTTCTTATAGGGAGGAACCATCTTTGACAGGTCTTGCACTAGTGGCAGCAGAATGAGGATCTTGGTCCTGATGGTAACCAGGACCTGATACCTGCCCTGTGGGAGCACAAAGCCCCACCCTGGGGCCCAGGCATGGAGCAGAGCTCTGAGGGGCACTGGAGACTCCAGGC
Organism: Pedetes capensis; assembly: GCA_007922755.1. Classification (NCBI taxonomy): domain Eukaryota; kingdom Metazoa; phylum Chordata; class Mammalia; order Rodentia; family Pedetidae; genus Pedetes; species Pedetes capensis. The sequence continues at coordinate 59,068 of VMDO01012549.1, read as the reverse complement.
CAGAGGGCTCCTAGGGCTCTGCGGGGTGGGGCAGTTCTGTTGGAGGAAAGGAGAAGCCCCATGCCTGCCTAACAAGTTGAACCCAGGGTCGCGCACATACTTTGCAAGTGCTCTACCACTAAGCTGCACGCAAGCCCCCTATTTATTTATTTATTTATTTATCTTGAGACAAGGTCTCCCTAAGTTATGCAGGCTGCCGCTGGCCTTGAACTTGCAATCCTCTTGCCTCTGCCTTCCAAGTTGTTGGAGTCACAGGCATGTACCACTGTGCCATCAGCCACTTATGGGTGCAACTGACTGCATGATTCACTCAACTAGACACTGCCACCCACTTTGAGTTATTCAAGTTTAATCCAAATAACATAAGACATAGAATTAGGGCATATGACAGTTTCCTAACAATGAAAAAAATAGGGCCGAAGTTTCATTTGCAGTTGGCTCTCCTGTGAGTCATGTCTACTTGTACAACAAGCGTGGACCTGCTGATCTTCCAGCCAACATAGAAATCCCTGGCCACATGCTTGCGTGTTTCAGATCTTTCACCCTCCATCAGGAACACCTGAAGCCCTCTTCTTTGGATTCGGGGTTTGAAATGGACTCTGGTGGACATGCTGTGCCCTGGGAGGGGCTCCTTCCTCTCTGGTCTTGCTGTTCCACGCTGTGATGGATCTCTTCCTTCCCCCACCACCCTGGTTGTCTCCCAGGGTTCTGGTGGCTCTGGTCCTGCTGGCTGGAAAAGGAGGAGCCTCCCCAGGTGCTGGCGGTGGCTCACCTCCAGCTCACTGCTGCCGCTGTGGCTGCTGTGGCTCCTGTGGCTGTTGCGTGGGCCGCCGCTGCTGCTGCTCCTCCTCCTCCTCCGACTGCAGCACCTCTGCGTGGGGCCTGGAACATTCACTGCTATCCGAAGGGCTCTGGTCCTCCTCCTCCAGCTGGTCCGGCCCTTGGTCCCGGGCCCGCCGCCTCTCCAGCATCTCCTCGAAGAAGATCTGGCAGCTGAAGCCCTCCTGGACGCCGTACTGGGCGTGCTCCAGCAGCGCTGGCAGCGTGGGGAAGACGCGGCAGCAGGCCACGCAGCGCAGCCCGTGGCTGGTGGTGACCAGCCAGTCGGGCGTGGCGCGCGGCTCCTGCAGGCAGCAGCACTCGAGCGAGCTCGGTGGGTCGGCGTCGTCGGGCTCCGGGCAGCAGTCATCCTTGCAGGCTTCCAGCTCCCAGCGCAGGTCGGTGTTGGAGGCCATGTCGAAAGAGCAGCCTTTCCGCCTCTGCCTCTTGACGAACTCTGCCTCACGGAGGCGGGGTTTCCTGCTGACCGGCTCGAAGCCGGCCTCGGTCTCCCAGGCCACGGCCACGCCGCGCACGGTCTGCACGTGCGTGTAGAAGGCGCGCACGCTCTGCGGGGCGGCTCCCGGCTCCGCATCCAGGCAGGAGCAGCAGGACGGGTTCTGGGAGTAGGACTGGTACTCCGAGGAGGACTCAGACGACGGCGAGCTGCTCCAGCCCAGCACCCTGTGTGCCCGGGCGGCCAGGTAGATGTCCTCCTCGCGCGGAAAGGCAGACCCCGGCCGCGGGGATGGCTCGTCCCTCCTTAGGGTCCCTGCGAAGCAGAAGGACAGGATCATCAATGCCCTTTGAGGGCTCAGCAGGTAATCTACCTTCAGGAGCTGCAGACTCCAAATTGTGCAGGCCCTGGGGGTTCTTGCAACAGTGCCGTTGCCTGCCTTTTCCTGTTTCTGCATAACATAGATGACAATAATGTCTACCGCAGGAGGTGGGGGTAAGCCATGCATTCATGTTATCACCAAAAACTTGACTACACCCCTAAAGGCCATCACCTAGTGAGCAGAAAAATCATTGTGGTGCAGCCCTGAGACGCAATTGTAATCATGGATGAAGTGGATGAGCTACTTACATGCAGCAGTATGGGTGAATTTCTAATGCATTAGCTAAATAAAAGAAGCCAGATTTAAAATGCTGCACAGTGAATGATTCCATTTAGATGAGACCCTGACGTTGTTGTTGAGTGCCACTGAGTCATTTCCGACTCATAGCGACCCTTATAGGGTTTACAATGGCTGATTGTTTCCGGATTGCCTTGGGAGTGGATTGCCAGGCCCTTCTCCCATTTTTGTGGTGCTGGGAATCGAACTTGGGACCTCAGAGACTGCAGAGCAGTGCTTTACCAACTGAGCTAAATCCCAGCTCTAGACGACACCCTAGAAAAAACAAATATATAGGGACAAGACAGTTGCCAAGAGCTGTGGGTGGGGACTGAAGTAAAGGTGCACAAGGGAAGTCTTGGGAGTTTTGATAATGCTCTGTCTTGACTGAGGTGGTAGTCACACACATGTACACATTTCACAATTCTTCATATTGTACACTTAAAATTGGTAGACTTTGTGTACATAAATTACAGCTCAGTGCAGCCTATTTAAAAAGTAAGGACTGGGAAGTGGTTTGGCTGAGCCTGTCCACTCCACCTTCACCCTCACCATTTGTGACGTGTCCTCAACTTAGCCAGGGGGACATCTCACCTCTCCTTGAACTCTTTCTTTCTTTGTCACCATGTAAGTGCTTGCAATGTTTTAATGTTTTAACATTCAAAACAACCCTAAGAAATTTTGTTGTTATGATTCCCATCCAACAGATGAGGAAACTGAGGCACAAAGACTTAAATGATGGGCAGAATCACTCAGCCCCAAGAACAAGTATTACCCTGAATTCCTGCCCATGGACACACCCTGGTGGTCTTCAAAGGCTGTTCTAGATTAGATTGCATCTATTTATTATAAAGGATTTTTTTTTTTTGAAACAGGGTCTCACTGTGTAGCCAAGACTGGTCTAGAACTTTCTGTGTAGACCAGACTGGCCTTGAACTCACATCAGTCCTTCTGCCTCATACTCCTGTGTAATGGAATTACAGGCATGCACAATTACACCCAGCTCTATAAGGAATTTTTATATCACTGCTGAGGTCATAGGGTTGACATGTTGGTTATTTTCTCAAGTACACATTAAAATAAATATACAATGGTGACTGGTTCACATTTTTATCCATATATCTCCTGACGTCACCTCATACACTCACAATAGCAGCCTAGGTAGTACCAAGCATCTAGTAAAGACCATTTTCCTAGCCAGGTGCGGTGGCGCATGCCTGTAATCCCAGCGGCTCAGGAGGTGGAGGCGGGAGGATCGCAAGTTGGAGACCAGAGGCAGTCTGTGTAAGTTAGCGAGATCGTTTCAAAAAAGTAAGAAATGGGCTGAGATTGCAGCTCAGTGGTCCAGCACTTGCAGAGCATGCAAGCGCAAGGCTCTGGGTTCAACCCCCAGTACCACACACACATACACACACACACACACACACACACACACACACACACACACACACACAAACATTTTCCTTGCCTATCCCGTCTACTTTAGGCTCATGTCCAGCACCTCTCTTTTTTTCAATATTGAGGGTTGAACCCAGGACTACGCACATGGTGGGCAAGTGCTCCACCACTGAACTTCACCCTCAGCTCCCTTTTGCTTTTTAAATTTTAAGACGGTTATTGCTAAATTGTCCAGGCTGCCTCTGGCCTTGAGCTCACAATCCCCAAGACTCTAGGATTATAAGCATGAGCCATGGCACCCGGTCCCAGCCCTTCATCTTGACCCACCTGGCCAGCACACTCCTATGCTCTCCTCGGTGGAGTCGGGGCTGGTCATACTGAGGATGGTCCCATCAATGGGCGACTGTTCTCCCCTGTGGTCCGTGAAGTGGCGTTTCATCATTTGAAACCAGCGCCCAGAGTCTCAGTGCTCCAGTTGTTCAGTGAGAGTTGGCGTGGGCTGTGCTAAAGCCCTCCGGCTGGCCCCGGCCCGAGTGGCCCCAGTATCACGGTGGTCACTAGGATCCTGGCTTCATTCTGTGATGTCATCAGTGACATGGGTCTGTTCTGTGACCCATGGCAAGGCACAGACCCAGCCCAGGTGCCAGGAGAGGCTTCCCATTGTGAGCTCATTTCCCCTGGGGACCTTTACTGTCTGGTGTGTTATCAGAGACATACATACAAACACAAAACACAGATGCCTACCTTTAGACACTTGTCCACAAAGGCACAAACACACACACATGCACACATCTACATAAACATGCACACACACACGCATGTCACACACACGTACTGGAATGCACATGAATACACAATATGCAGTAGTATCAACCATGTTTAGGCTCCTTGGCCCTCAGGGCTCCAACGGGTCCTCTAAGCACACCCTCACTCCATTTCTCTCTCCTACCCAAGGACATAGGGCTTCTCCTCCTCCAGGCTCAGGGCTTGGCACCCTTGCTCTTCCTCTGTCCATTCCAGGCTCTCCCCTGCCCCAGTGTGGCTCAGTCTCTCAGTCCTGCCTCTGCTGAAATGTCACATTATCACACATCCTGCACACACCCTAAGCCCTCTATCTCTCTGTTGCCTTTCCCTGCTTTGTCTTTTGTGATGGTGTCACCACCCTCAGACGTAGATGATATCCACGTGTGTATTGTGGGCTTACCTATATCTGCCTCCTCTTTCAATGCAAGCTCCAGTGGCTAGAAACATCCTTCGTCTTTCCCATTACATCCCTGGTATCTAGAGCAATGTCTGACACATTGACTGGTGCTCTAGAGATTATTGTCAAATTAGTGAATAAATAAATGACAAATATGTTGGGCCGACAAGGGCATGACCTCCCTTTGTACCTGCCTGCTCTCTACACCTCAGATCTCTACAGCGCCAAGGCTTCTGGTTCTCTCACATGAGGGCTCTTGACAATTGCCACCTCCTCCTCCACTTACACAAAGCACACCTTGGCCGTATTCACCCTGGCACAAGTCCCACCCATCATCTCTCTCTGCTCCGGAACGCCCAAGCGTTTGCACACCCTTCCTCTGGCCTGCAGCACATTCCTTCCCTCTGTAGCTGGTGCCTTCCCAACTCCTGCTCAGTCTCAGCTCTGTTCCTCTGAATTCCAAATTCTGAACAGTTCTCAAAGGTTACAGATTGAAAATAATCCCCATATGCCCAAAACAATACCAACATCCTCGGCACCTCCAGCATCTTCCTAGCACCCCTCCTCCACAGAAGGTGAGAGACTGAACAGAAGAAAGCAACAAGGAGCTCCACTGAGTGACAAGAAGTCACACCTGCAACAATAGAGAGACTATGTGCACAGGTGGAAGAGGAAGCCAAAAAGGTGTTCATTCTTACCAAGTAAATATAGAGACCTGCTTTATAAAAACAAGGGGCACTACCATGAAAATGGGCCTGCAGCGGTAGCCCTGTGGCATCCGATCCTGTCAGATCTCAGAAGCTAAGCAGGGTCGGGCCTGATTAGTACCTGGATGGGAGACCACCTGGGAACACCAGAAGCTGTAGGCTTGGGAGAAGGACCTGGCAACCCCCTCCCAAAAATCAATCTGCCATTGAAAACCCTATGAACAGCAGAGAAGCACTGACAATAGTGTTTCCCCTGTTGAACAGAGGGTTGCTATGAGTCGGATACTGACTCGACGGCACCTAACAACAACAACAACAACCATGAAAATAAGATCCACGGAATATAAATGTTAGTCTAGAAATAATATATGTTCGAATTTTTAACAGATAACACAAATAACAAATGCCTGGGGAAAATGAAGACTCAGCCAATGAATGATGCTGAAATATTTTATTTGCTATTGTTAAAAAAATCAACTTTGGTCTAATCTCATGTGAAACAACTAGAGTATTTTCATATGGCTCAGAAACTCTGTTTTAATTAAAAATGGCTAGGAAGAAAATACAAGTTAACACTTGTAATTACAAGGTGGCTTTCATCAACTTAAATGATATCAATCTTCATGAGCATTGAGGGCCTTTGTCATTGCTTTTTAAATGCATTGCTTAAAAAATTTTTCACTGTTTCAATGTGCATTTCTCTGTGTTTAAGTGAGACTAAGCAGAAAAATGAGTAAAGAGAATGAACAGGCAGTTCTCATGAGAAGCAATGCAGCTGGCTGATAAATGGATGAAAAGATGTTCCATCTAGCTATAATAAGAGAACTATTACTTAAAATGCATGATGTACACTACATTATTTTCCGCCAGTAAGATCGGCGAGTGTTAAAAAGATTGACAGTACCAAGTGCTGTTGAGACTATGAGGAAATTAATTCTCCTCTACTTTATTCTAGCAGTGTAATTTACCTTTCTCAAAGGAAGTTTGGTGGCACTCATTACAATTATAAGTGGGCACTTCCACCAAGCAGTTTACTATCATCTCTTTCTTGGGAAAGTCACATTTGTGTTATGTGCTTAAAGTAGCACATAGAGAAATATTTCTTGCAGCATCATTTCATAATAGGAAAGTAGGAAACATTCCAAAGATGCATCAAAAGATAGAGATGATCAAATAAATTACAACCTAACCAAACTACAGAATACCATTCCATAATAAAAAGAAAGCTATACCTACTAATAAACAAGTTCGGGTGAGCACAATAAAAGGTGCTTTTACACACTAAATGTGGGGGCAATTTGTTATTGGTAATTCAGTGAGTATTGATTTTCCCTGTAACATTTGTTGTTAGGTGCCATCAAGTTGGGTCCGACTCATAGTGACCCTCATAGGATTTTTAATGGCTGATTGTTTGGGGATTGCTTTAGGAGTGGGCTGCTGTGTCCTTCTCCCATTTTTGTGGTGCTGGGGATCAAACCCTGGTCCTCAGAGAGTGCAGCGGGACATTCTGCCTACTGAGCTAAACCCCAACCCCCCTGTGCCATTTAGACATGCCCTAATGAGAACACATCAACCAGTGACTGTTCCGCACACCTCCCTGGCACAGTCAGGGAATTCCAGGGCCAGGTGAGCACTGCGATTTTGCCAGGACAACTTGGAAGGATGGCTTCCACCACCACCCATAGGCCTCTGGGTTCAATTCCAGCAGCTTCGGCTCATTAACCTTGACCCCATGGGAAATTAGCAGCTAGATCACAAGGTTTGTCTGTAGTTGCTTTTTTCACTAGCCTTACAGTTTCTGGTCTAAACAATATTTTCCAACGTCCCTGGGGTCAGTTCCTTTTATTCTGCGGGGAATCTAAGTGTGTTCTTTCTGATCCTCTCAAGAATCCCACCAAATGGGCCCTGTTAGCCCTCCTTATAGTAGGGAGGTTGGAGGCTCAGAAGGCTTAGGTGAGGCACAGGTGGAAGGGTCAAAGGTGGGGGCTACTCCTCCAAGGGTAATTTAGAGTGAAACCCCACTAACTGCCTGCAATTGTCTGTCACCCTCATGTGGGCTCTAGGCTGCTTCTGTCCAGGAAAGAGCCTGTGTCCTAGCCCCTCAGCTTGCTCCATGTAAAAACTTAACAGAGACCACCCATGCAGGGTTCCCAGCCCTCCTCTACACCCCAGCCCTTTCAGTTTTCCAGCTGGTTCTTTCTTCTTGCCAGGAATCTCCTTGCTTCACTGCCACAGCCAGCAGGGGTGGTGTGCAAAACCCCAAAAGGACGAGCGCAGCACTTTCTTGGTGTTCTGTCTGACTCCTGGCCAACTCACGGCACACATCACGTGCGAGCCTTAAGCCTCTTCCTGAGAGCCTGGGGTAGTTTCCAGTCTTAGTGTTTCTTCCAAGCTCTGCTCTGCCCAGCCTGTTTTTCTCAGCTGAGAAGAAGGCCAATGGGAAACGAAGCAGCCACAGTCACAGCATGAAGTAGAGACACCTCATCCTGCTGGTTTTGCTTTGTATCTAAGTCCAGATCACAGCACAAGCTGTGATCTGGGTATGGAGAGAATCAAATCATTCACCCAGGCACTGATGAAAGTCCAGAAATAGCTCCGTGGCTTGGCCAGGGCTGTCTGAGGGCTGCGGTTGTGGTACTTCTGTGGCTGAGCCACAGTGTAAAGGAGTTTCATGTGGTAAAGGCCCTGCTCTCCACACTGATAATAGAACTCCTGGAACAGTGACAGCTACCCTGTCCCCGCAGCCCTGCAAAGTGCTCCTATGATCAGGCTTAATACCCAAAGGAAGGAGGGAAATGGGTTGCTGCCTCAGATGCCACGGAGCAAATAAGGCCAGGCAAGTCCAGGAGTGGGCTGTCTGCAAACGAGGGAATAAGGATGACCTCATCCTTGTGCTCAGTCTGCAGAGAAAGTGCCAGAGTGATCGGACAAGTTGAGGATTGGAGTAGTGAAATACTATGCTTGAGTTCATTTTTTATTGCTTGTCACTATTGAAAAAGAAATGAGTCAGTCGACCACATAGGAAAAACTCAGCCACTGAGAAATGTAATCGGAAGAGCGCAGCCTGAGCTCCCTCAACCAAGTGGGGATGGGAGTTTTGCTTGTTTCCCTTCAGACTTAATAACAAGCCACTCCTTTGTGTGGTTTGTTTGGCAGTGTCTTGGGTTTGGGCCTTTACATTGGGGTGCCCACATAAATAGCCTAGGCTTTCTCTGTCTTCAGGGAGCAAGGAGGGGCTGGCCTCTGAGGCTGAGCCCTCAAACATGCCGGGATCCAGCCCAGACCCTGTCTTGCCCTGTGCTCAGTTTGGCTCAGTGGCACTGTGATGTTTAATGAGATTGCTGGGTGACCATAGGTGATTTGCACATAGCTCTCTGGCTGCACTTGCTAAGTCACTGGCCCAGGGCTCTGATTTGGAGGGTGAGATCCCAGTATCCCAACCACAAGTTACCTCAATTTCTGTATCATCCTGTGTACTCCAGTGCTGCCTGTTGTTTGCATCTAAGGCACATGGATGTTTTGTTGCTGGAAATTTTCATATGCATTTACAGATTACCCCTGAGATGAATAGGCAAGATTTACTTTTTATCCTCTTTATTTGAATAACTTACAAGGACCTATCTTAAGACTAGCTTCTATTCACAGCATCCTGAGAAAGATGGTATAGTTGCCTGTGTCCTAGGGGGAGGGGGCACATGGGAAGCAACTCTGTTCCTTCCCCAACACACTACCCATAGTTTTGAGTGGATCCTAGACCCTCCAGGAATGAAGTAGGGGTGGGGTGGAGACTTTTGGGGAGTCTGAGTCCCAAGGCCAGGCCTTAGAAGTAGAACAGGAAGCAGTACATTCAGCTATGTCCATGGATGGCCAGCTGCATCCCCTGCAGTGCAATGAGACTGGCTGAGCATTAGCCAGACACCAGCTTCCAACCTCACCACATGTGCTGGGCCTTTGAGCTTTGGTCCTGCAGGGAGTCTGGTTCTCGGGGCCCTCCATCACTCCAGGAGCTCGGTATATGCACAGGAAGACCTTGTGGTTAGGGAAATGGCTTCATTGAACAGAAAGGGACACTCACACATCCACAGCACCAGGGAATGGGCAGAAATGACCAGGGCAGCGCTCCCCCCACCTGTTCTACCTGTGTCACCTGCACCAGTCAGCACTGTGGGGAAGAGAGAGAACCGTGCTACTGTCAATAAAAGTCAGTTTTAGTTCATTTTGTCACCAATCAGCTGTCTGGGATCTTTTCACTCCTATGGCTGTCGTTAGGTGCCATTGAGCTGGATCCAATTCATAGCAACCCTGTGTAAAACAGAATTAAAAACTCCATGACCTTGTACTCTGGCCAGCACTGTTGTTAGCGCTTCTCTGCTATTCATAGAGTTTTCAGTGGTGGATTGTTTCAGGAGTGGACTGTCAGGTCCTTCTCCCTAGCCTGAAGCACCTGGTATTTCCAGGTGGTCTCTCATTCAAGGACTAACAAGGCCGACCCTGCTTAGCTTCCAAGATCAGGTGGGATTAGATACCAGGGGCTATGGCTGCAGACCTTTTCACTCTACCTGGGTAGAAATCATGACTAGGCAAGAAGAAGCCCTTCAAATGCTGGTTTTAGGCCACTGTTGTGTCTCAGCATTTGACAGAAGTGAGAGGTGGCACAGATAGTTGTAATGGTAGCAGCAAGTGGCACTCTCAAGTGCAACAGCTCTTATGTAGTCCGAGAGGACCAGGAGTCCTCAGCTCATAAGTGATATAGCTCTTTTGTAGGTTGAGGAGATGGGAATCCTCACCCTGCAGTAGCAACTTGCTGTTGTTGAAGCTGTTGCAGCTTCTGGGTGGGCCAAGGCATTGGGATCCTCAGCCGTGATAATGGCCACTGTTACAGTTCTTGGGTCCAGGGCATCTAAGACTCTCAGTCCTAGTGACTTGACAGCTCTCTGGAGCTATTCTAGTGACCAGGGCCTGCAGTCTCAGCTCTCTGCTCCCTCTCATCTTCTCTTTGCTCCCACCTCCCCTCTTCTTCTTGCCCTCCTTGCTCTTCTGGAACTGTTCATCTGCTTCTTAGTACTGTAGCCATTGTCACTGTTGCAACCAGTAGGAAGAGAGCTATTGCTGTCCTTCTGTTTCCACTATTTCTACTGTTGACTGGTGCCTCTTTTGCAACTGTTCATTGCAACTGTCAGTGCTTTGCCTGCTCCACTACGGCTGCAGATTTCATGGCCTCCCCATCATGGCTGCTGTCAGGGGCTTCTCCACTCTGCTGTGGGTGACTGGAGCTGGAAGGAAGGGGGACATAACGGCACTCTGCTTCTTGTTGGGCAGTAGAAGCCTCTGGGTTCCTGGGTGCTAGCTCCTATCAGAGCACCTGTGGACCTGCTGAGGTGGTCACAACGGGCAGGAGTGCTATCACTCTACTTATTGGCCAGTGGGATTTTGACTGATCCAGCCACTGGTGATCCCCAGAGTGGAAGGAGCCATACTCCATCTCCTCCTCTCAGTAGAACCTCACCATTCCCCGCCAGCTCAGGCAGATTGCAGAATGGCCTGGCTCCACTCCTGCCACTATCTCAAGACAGCTGGCTGTTGCCTGGCTTTGACAGATCAATATAACTGATGTCCTGCTGCTCCACTGTCCTTGCTGCTGCCATACTGTCCTCACTGCAGCTGTCATTGCCACAACTATCTTCACTTCTTTCTTCGTGTTACCAGCTCACTCTATTACTAAAGACAGGCAGAAAGGTCACTCGAGAGAAGCCTTTTATTGGGCCTAATGTTGCAACACTAGAAGTAGGAGCATAGGAGATCTCTCAGCTTGCTCACTTGAGTGTGCTGAACAGTCTTCTTATATAGCCAGCAAGGGGATGTTTGCAACAATCACAGTTGTGCAAATACAGATTTGTGTACACCAATCATAGCATTATCCCTTTTGCACCAGGAACAGCAGTCCATCTTCTAGGTCACTAAAAATGTCTGTCCTTTGACCTGGATAGAAATGGTATCAGGGAAAGTTCAGTGCAATCTTCTTGAAACAATTCTGGCTGTGGCCGTATCCTGGTAGTGGTAGCAAATAGTTGCAGTTGTGTAGCTTCCTCAAGGTGTTTGTGGAGTCAACATTGTTTTGAGGGTGGCTCAGCTGGCTAACAGTTCTTTCACTCAAAACAGCCAGAGCTACAAGGGAGAGCTGAGTAACTGCCAAGCAGGGAATCAGATCAATCCATCTCCCAACATCTGTGCTTCTTTGCAGAAAAATAAATAGCATAAGGAATATGCACAGTAAAAAAGAAAAACTCTTATCCTTAACATTAATATTGATGTTAACTGTGTACTAACAACACTGCACACTTAGCACCCCAAGGAGAAGTAGGTCCCCCTGATCTGTCTCAACTTCACAGGGGAAAGACAGCTGCCTTAGTCCATTTTGATTTGCTATAAGAAAATGCCCGAAGCAACACATTTTATAAAGAAAAGAGGCTTATTTTGTTTCTGATTCTGGTTACTGGAAAGTCTAAATAGCATTGAGCCACCATATGTTGAGGGCCTTGTGTCTGCATCACAACATGGCAGAGAAGCAGAAAGGGAAACAGCTGCCTACAGAAGAGGCCAAGCTCGTGTGATGGTGGCTTCGCTTTTTAATGGTCCGTTCTTGAGAGAACTAACCCAGTCCTGTGAAAACCATATTAATTATTTTAAGGGTGGTACTCCAATTACCTAATATACCTGCAGTAGACCCCATCTCTTAAAGATCCACCACCTCTCAATACCATTACATGGGAGACCAAGGTTCTAGTACTTGAAACTTTGAGGGACAAATTCAAACCATATCCAAACCATAGTAAGATCTCTTCTCATAAATCATCCCAAATTCACCCTGGCTGTCTGAAATTCAATAAATATAATAAAGATTGGACAGAATCAAATACGAATCATTCATTATTTACAAGACAAGATTATAACCATTTGCATGTACCTGAAATTTAAATTTAATGCTTTGTGATAAATTTGAAGATAATTCTGCAAATTTCTATTACTTAATTAGATACACCATGTAATAGGCTGTTCAGATAGTATAATTTCACAGGTTATGGTATATTACAGTGAAATGTCACTGTTGTTGTTAGGTGCCATCAAGTCGATGTCTGACTCATAGCAACACTATGTACAACAGATGAAACACTATTGTTGTGCTTCTCTGCTATTCATAGGGTTTTGAATGGCTGATTGTTTTTTGGGAATGGGTTGCTGGTCCCTCTCCTTAAGCCTACAGCACCAGGTGTTCCCATGCAGTCTCCCATCCAAGTACTAACCAGGTCTGACCCTGCTTAGCTTCAGAGATCTGACAGGATCAGATGCAATAGTGATACAGCTGCAGGCTAAATATCATTGTACAGTCCAGAAAACAATTTGTACATTATTTTCTTGCTTTAGTGCAGTAGATATAAATGGCTCATATTTATATCACAATAGATACACAAATCAAATTGACTTATTGGGAAGTTGCAGGCCACAAACATTGGTAATTAACAAGGAATAGTCACACTGCAGACTGCTCCACCTAAACCAGAACAAATCAAATAGATCACAAGAAAGCCAAACTCAGACATTTAAGTGGAAAGAACAGCAGCAATTGAAAATTGACCTCTCAATCCTCAGTCCTGATGAGGTTCTGGAAACAAAGCTTGCTGTCCTCATACGGCAGAAGCTCTCTCCACAGAGATGTCTGCAGGGAGGTCCGCTGTCCTGAGTCCCAGGCATCTTACCAAGATTCCCAAGTTCAGTCCTTCAAAGTTTAATATGGACTATTTTAAAATGTATGTGCCAAATGTTCAGGATCAGAATAACTCAGATTGCTAGTTGTAGCCTTCAGTTTAAGGTAAAATAAATAAATAAATAAATAAATAAATAAATAAATGTGTCTCTAATCAAACCATTCCTTCATAAGGTAGGAAAAGGGACTTCCATTTGTAATGAGTTCATGGTCAAGAGGGGCAACTGGTGTGGGCTGGGACCAGCCAGGCTAGCTAGTGAGAACCAATTGTTAAATCTTTCAAGAACTTTGCAAGCTAGTAATTAAACGCAGCCATTATCAAAATCAAAACCATATAAACTTGTTGTTAGGTGCCCTCTGACTCATAAGGACCCTCATATGGTTTTCAGTGGCTGATTCAGGAGTGGATTGTCATGTCCTCCCATTTTTGTAGTGCTAGGGATCAAACCTGGGTCCTCAGCGCAGTGTGGCACTCTACCAATTGAGCTAAACACCAGCCCAATATAAATTTAGGATTAAATAAATGATACTAAACACAAAAGTAATAAGTATTCAAAACTCTCCAGTTCTTGTTTATTTTACAACACAGTTGCAGCTTGTAAGAGGGATTGGTGAGGGTATTTGCACCATGGTAATCAGCACAGGCTAGATCTAGGGCCTCCATTCCCTTCCCTTAGCAGGGAGGAGGTTGTTAAAGATTTAGCCATCAGCCACTGATGTCTTCCATAGGCAATGACCTGAGCCAGCAGTTCTGATTGTGAAGACACCCTTAAGCAACCTTTTCTCCAGGAAGTCCATCTTGTGGACCAGTTGCCATGATAGAAGCTGCATCTCCTTCTTTCATGGAAATGTTCAGAAACCCCCACCTGAGCAAGTCACAAGTTGGAAATGGCTTTACATCACCATTTTATGATTCTCACAGCAAGCCAGGAAGGCAGGCAAAGCAGTGTTCTCTCTCCTTTAACAGATAAAAAAACTGAGGCTCGGAGAGGGGAGGGAGGTTTTCTGTGTCCTCATAACCCATAGCATGGGAGCCCAGAGTTCTTAGCTGTATTAGCCTGATGGAATGGCACATGTTACTAATGCTTCCAATGTATGAAGGGATCATGTCCTAATAAAACCTTCATAAATTGAAGACATTATAAGCCAAAAATGCATTTCCTACCCCTAACCTACAGAATGTCCTAGCTTAACAATACAGCACACTGCAGAGTGCCAATTGCTTCCCATCTTGGGGTGACCAGGAGCTGCAGGTCTCTCAGCTGTTGCCTAGCAGCACAAAAGACAATTGTACAGCATATTATTAGCCCAGGAAAAGATCACCCTTCAAAATTTGAAATATATTTTCCACTATACTGAATTCATATCACATTCATATCACCAGAAAGTTGAAAAGTCATTTCACATCATTATAAGTTAGGTCAGGGACCCTCTGCATTAAAAAAACTAAATTGACACAATGTCCATAACTGGCATCCTCTGATGGGAAAATATATTAAAATAAATTGTCTGGCAATGAGTAGCAAAAACTTTCAACCTGTGATACCACCTGCCTGAGCAATCCCACTCCTCAAAATTTAGTTAGGGAAGCGAAAGACATGCCCAAGATTGAGACAGCCCATGGTTAATTTGAGTGAGCTCAGAGCTGGAGGATGGGCACACTCGTTGGACTGCATCAGCCTCACCTGGGAGTTTGTTAGAAATGCAAATTCTCAAATGTCACCCCAACCCACTGAATGCAAAACTGTGGGATGGGACCTAGCCACCTATGTTTACATAACCCAGGCTGAGACTGGTTCTGGTGCCTGTTAGAGTTGGAGGACTTCTAGGTCAAACAAATTATGGGAAAACTAAACAATGAAATGTCATGTAGTTAATAAAGAGCATGGAAAAACATTTTCACAATATCATGAGTATACCATGTAATGCCAGTTAGTAAGACCTAGTGCATTATGTATATATACACACTCATATGTACAATCTACAATTACACATACCAAAACCCAAACAACACTTATCTTTGGGTGAGAAAGGGATTCCTCATCCTTTTGTTTATCTTTGTTTTCTAATTTTTCTACAATAATCATATGTCAAAGGAAAATTACAACAATTTAGCTTAAAGATCTTAATTGGCTCTATTTTTTATTCTAGAATTGAGCAACATCTCATATTATAAAATACAATAAATGTTCCAATGAGTAAGGCAAAGGAGGTTGGTTTTATAGAAGGATAAGGGCTAAAGAAAGCAGAAACAAAGGACAAAAAGTAGATTGGTTGTTTCAAAGTTACTTTCCTTGTGGGACAGGGACAAGGATACAGGACAATAGAAAAATAAGTGATTGGCTAAATCAAGTTATTTCAGGTTGCCTTTTTTGTGTGAGAATTGAAGCACAGAAAATTCATTGTCGTGCCAATGGGAACTGTCCTGCTTAGGAACTTTGGCTGTTATCTCTGCTTCTCATTTCTTGGAAGGTCAGATAACAATTTAGTTCCCACTGGATGATATGGAACTTTAGCATTACATTTTGACTTTTGGTCTGTTTCCATTTTCTGCCAGGTGAAGGAGGCTAGTTCCAAACAATGGATTCTTCTATTTTTTATTTAATAAATGCAAGAAAACAAGCAATAAGTTACCTCTGTCATTGTTAGGTGCCACTGAGTCAAGTCCAACTCATAGCAACCTAATGTACAACAGAGTGAAACACTACCTGGCACTGTGCCTTACCAGGCACTATATCTAACAGTGCTTCTCTGTTATTCATCGGGTTTTCAGTGGCTGATTGTTTTGGCAGTGGACTGCCTAATCCTTCTCCCTAGCCTACAGCACCCAGTATTCCCAGGTAGTCTCCCATCTGTTAGGTTCAAATGGAGAGAGATCACACCATCACACTAGGTCATATGTGAAACAAAAGGCTTTTATTATAAGCACCTTGGTGAAGGCAGGCTAGTCTTACTAAAAGGAGCATCAACCACCTGCTAAGGGGGAGTTATAGAGTCCTTTGGGAAGGGGGGAATGGGTATAGGAAGAGGAAGCAGCTTCTGTGAAAGGGCAACTGGCTGATGCAATCTTGTTGACTTCTTGCCTCAGACTTCTTGGTGCCTGGCAGTTTTTCACCTTGGGCACTTCTGCTTGAGATGTTTTTCTTTCTGAGGTGGGTAGGCCATCTAATTGCTTGAGATTGTTCCTCTTTCTGAGATGGGTAGGTCCTGTCATTGCTCAGGATTGTTTATCTGTTTGTAACAGGCCATGGGGGTTGGGACTTTACAACCTTGGTTTTTTTATTATATATGTGTAGAAGGGAAGAAGAAAATATGGGTGTTATATCTCTTTGTCTACTTCTGTGTGGCAATGGGGGCATTGTGGACAACCTAATATGGAAAAAAAATTATAAGGGATCAGTTTGGGGAAGGGGGTGATACTCTAGCACTATAGGAGAATGTATTGCCCCACAGTTGAATTGACCATGGCCTGTGTGGTCCTGTAGGAAATGAGAAACAAGTTGCATTGGGCAAGGACCAAAAATTAAAGCAAATAGGAGAATCAGTAAGGATCCCTAAAGGGGGAGAAGCCAGAGCATCCAAGGTAGCTGAAGAAACCAAGATCCAAAAGGATCTGACAACTGTTGATTTATCCTGGGTGGCTAATGGTTCAGAAATATGACCAACCGTCAATACCCACACCCACAATAGAAATTCCTGACCAGAGAAGAGGTCCCTGAAATTTGGGGAGGGTAGAGTAAGTTGACCCACCAATAAGGAAAGAAATTGGCCTACCTGTGTAAAGGGTCATTGAATGAACAAGACTAACACCATCCTAGGTAGGACTTTAGTGGAAATGGAGAATTTTAACTGCCTCTGTACTTTTCACTTGCATAGGTTAGGTCAGGAATGTGGTTTGTTTTTAACTGAAGTCGTATGTTAATGTTAACCTTTAACTTAACTTCTGTACCAAATGCTTATCACTTCCAGTGGCCAAATGCTTATCATTTCCAATCATCAACACTTATTGCTTGGAATAGCCTACATGACCCATGTCAGGAACTTAGAAAAGCCCCTAAACATAAAGCCTGCCCCACAGGATGTGGGTTTTGCCTTTATAACTCCCTCACAACTGTTCCTCAGGGCCACAGGTTTTAGAGAGACGTTAGTTCTCTGTGGCCACCAGCTTAATAAAGACTCCTTTAATTGACTTTTTGGTCCTTCTTGGTGTGTTTTGATCCTGGGTTACAACACCTGCCACCATCAGGGTTACCCACAGCTTGGAAGTTGTGATCATCACTGGGGCGTCTGGGCCCAGGCAGCCTCGATGTTCAGCAGCAAGACCCAGAAGGTTGAAAGAGTCATGAATATTACCCAGTTGTGCCTGTGGGGCAATGGAGACTGGCCCTGTATAACCTGCCCAAAATCCAACTTCCAATATGGTCCCGAATGGATAGGACATGGCTTTGGGGGTGGTTTGGGATTAGGCCACATTTGAAACAAGATCCTGGAGATTTGTGTTGTGAGTCCTTCTGTTGCCCCTGGGATGGGGCTTGGGCTGAAAAGACCTTCATGGGGCCCCTAATGGTGGAGGCTAGCCTCTGGATTTGAGTGAGCTCAGAGCTGGAGGATGGGCACACTGGTTGGACTTCATCAGCCTCACCTGGGAGTTTGTTAGAAATGCAAATTCTCAAATGTCACCCCAACCCACTGAATGCAAAACTGTGGGATGGGGCCTAGCCACCTATGTTTACATAACCCAGGCTGAGACTGGTTCTGGTGCCTGTTCTGGAGTTAAGAGATCCTCTGTTGTTTTTCCACCTCCTCAAAATTATTAAAAATCTTAAAGGCCAGGTCTAGGAGCTCTCTTGGGATTTAAGGACTATTTTCTAATTTCTGAAGCTTACATCTAATAGCTAAGTGGACCAAGAGATACATTTAAGACTAAGGACTAGAATCCCTTCTATGCTACTAGGATCTACACTGGTATATCTTTACATTGCACCTGTTAAGCAGGCCAGAAAAGTGGCAGAATTTTCTTGCTTTTCCTGAATAACTTCTGAAGCTTTTCAAAGTTTACTACCTATGAGAAGACCATTTAAGGCCTTCAAGAAGATATGTTATCATATAATCTCTGCTTTGGCCACCATTTCTACCTGCCTGGTAATTCCAATGGAAGTCCCATTCAGGCACTGCAACTATCTTCACTGGGTTTTGGGGGGTTTGTAGTCAGAGACTATCTGCATGGGGCTGTGCCTTCTCCCATGTTTGAGCCTTTAGGGTTGAGGACAGAATAGCATAAAAATCATTCTAAGTGAGATCACAGGGTTGGGTTACATATTCAAATTCCTTTATTAAAGTCATAGGATCCTCAGTAAAGGACCCAAAGCTTTTATTCATTTGAGAAAGGTCAGTGATAGAAAAAGAGACATGGACTCTCACTATACCCTCTGCTCTGGCCACTTCTCAGAGGGGACATTCTAGAATGGGGGTGTGTGAACAGGTAAAGGGGGTTTAGGGAGAGAAGGTGTTAGAGTCAAAAAGGATACAGGATCAGGTATGGGCTGGCATAGGAGGGGAGAGCTGGGTTACAGAGTGAGGGTAGGGTGAAGGCTGGGGTACTGAGTGGGGAGGCCAGTTGATTCAGAAGAGGAGCTAGAGCAGGAAGAGCCAGAGTTGTGGGAGGAGGATGGTCAGCAGGATCAAAAGAGGAGTAAGAAGAAAGATCATTATCGTGGTTAGAAACTGAGGGTTTTCAGTGGAGAAGGTATATTTGAGAGGGAGAGCAAGAATCACAAAGGTCTGGTCCTGTCCTAAGAGTGAAAAAGGCCTGGATATAAGGGACTTCAGCCCATTTTTTTTTCAGGTTTCTGCAGTAATTATCTAGGTCTTTCAAAACATTGAGATCAAAGCTTGTGCATCAAATCCTAGGCCAGGCCCAACGTCTGATGGTTTTTTAGGAGACAGCCAAGTAGAGTAGTCTGTGAGACAGATGATTGAGAATTGCCCATAATGGATAATTTGACACTTTTCCAATTTGTCCTCAGTGCCCAGTGCCAGAAGAAGGGTGTTCCCCACTTGAGGCTGAGGGAATGGAAAGGGTGGACCATAGTAGCTGTCCCCAAGTAGGTCCAGTCACAGCCAGGCATCCCCAAGTGGGACAGGTGTCAAGAGGCAAAGCCTGGTTAAGCCTCAGCTTGAGAGCACTCTAACCAGTATTGGATTTCAGAAGGGACCTGGTCCTGTCTTATGGAGCATCCAAGAATGGAATGAGAGAGAAGGAGAAGAAACAAACTCGACCCAATGGGGAAAGAATTTAAATTTACCTGATTTAGTTAATTTGAGCAAGGAAGGACGAAGTTCTGGTGTCTGGTGAGGTGAGACCTCAATCTGGCCCAAGAGGCTGTACCCACTGCCTACAACATCTGAGAGGCTGTGGTCACTGCCTACAACCTCCCAGGTTTTGGCACCATATGTTAGGTCCAAGAAAAGAGAGATCACACCATCACACTAGACTGTATGTGAAGCTTAAGTCTTTTATTATAAGCACTTCAGGGAAGGTGGGCTGGCTCTGTTAAGAGAAGTACCAGCATCCTGCCAAGGGGAAGTTATTCTTATAGGGCCCTTTCAGTATGCAGGGGACAGGTGTTGAGGAAGAAGTAGCTTCTGCAAAAGGAAAACTGGCTGATGCAATCCTGCTGACTTCTTGCCTTGGACTTCTTGGCACCTGGTGGTTTTTCTCTTTGGGCACTGCTACTCAACATGTTTCTCTTTCTGAGGTGAATAGGTCATCTAGTTTTCTTCAGAGTTGTTTATCTGTGGGTAACAGGTCTTGGGTTTGGGACTTTACACCACCCAGGCAGTAACCAGACCCACCTTTGCTTAGCTTCTGAGATCTAACGAGGTTGGACACTAGGGTGGTATGGCTGCAGACAAACTACCTGTTTTTAAGTGCTAATGAAGCTAGGGGAACAATACAGGCCCATTAACAAGATATGACAAAGCCTCATGCCTGCTGGACACTTGGCCCCTAACTGGCTCTGTGCCAGTGGTGGGCAGGTCCCTCACTGGGAAGCCTCAGAATTGGCACTGGCCTGAGGGCTTGAAAACAGCATTTGGTCCAGGGTGCAGGAAGTGAGGCTGGGCTGAGGAGTAGAAACCCACCCCTGGCCACATGGGGTTAAAATCTAACTGGCAAGAAAGAAACTGCATGGGAAAGATGTGACATTTGTTTGCCAGGAAATATAAACAAGGACAAATGAAGACAGTGAGATGTGGCTTAGGGAGAGTCTGATCAAAGCCAGCTGGGCTACAGGGAAAGCAAGGCCGGGGGCGGCCTTGGCCTACAGAGGCCAGGGCTGCCTCTCCAGCTATGGGGACTGTCAGGGCATGTGGCCTAGAACACAACACATCCCCAGGGAAGTGGTGCATAGTGGGGCTTCAGGTACCTGAGACATGAGCTGGCTGTTCCTGCTGCCCTGGGAGGAAGGCCCAGCAAGATCCATCTTCTCACAGAACAGAAAAACAGCAAACTTCATGTACCACCAACCAAGCACAGAGCAGGGTGTGACATTACTTCTCTGCACCCTTATGATGGTCCTGAAGGAGAGGCCTTGGACCATCCCCCTCACACTCCATATTCCAGTCTAAGTTTCTCAAGGTCAAATGGTTACTGGGTTGTAGAGCAGGTGCCTGAGCTAAGGGTCCATGACCATCTGCATGGAGCAGGCTTTCCCCATCACAGCAAACCAGATTGTCCCCAGGGCCCAGCAGACCCCCTCCTGTGATCTCCTAGCCCACAGCTCTCACAGCTACCCACCTCAGGCACGTCTTCAGAACAAGAGGCCCCTTAAAGAGCTAGCATAGCTACTTTGAGGCCCAGGCTTGGAGTTACACACATCCCAAGTTGGGATGGTTTGACTCACAACTTTTTCACTTTCAGATGGCAAAAAGCAACAACGATAAAAACCATTGAATGTTGATTTTTTTCCCCCTTTGCAGTGCTAGGAATTGAACCCAAGGCCTTCATACATGCTAGCCAAGTGCTCTATCACTAAGCTACACCCTCAGCCCTTGCATGTGGATCTTTCCCCAGCCTAGTGATAGGCATTATATCCTCTTGTGATGCTTAGCAGTGGCACCAAGCTACAGCTTACAGTGAGCCACACACTCATGAGGGGACATGGGTCCTCTACAGCGCACTGTTGCTAAACTGTGATGGTTCTTATGTTAGGTGCATTAAATGCATCTTCAGTGTAATGAGAGTTTCAATTTATGATGGGTTTATTGCGACGTAACTTCATGTAAGTTGAGTCTCTACTTCCATCCTGTAAAGGCTAACGCAGCTTTACGATGTTTATTTAAAATCATGCCAGGCAAAGGCAAAGCACACATTATAAATTATCCTTAATTGAAGAGATGTTTCCTTTGGGAGATAAAACACCTCACTGATTCAATGGACAATAGCTGACACCTGGAAGTCACACTACAGTAGGTACACTTAGGAGCTTTCTCAATCTGCTGAACCTAAGTACAACCTTGCACTGTCGTCCCTCATTGCTTTTAGAGGACAGACACAAGCTCCCACCCAGAATGGGGAGGTGATGGAGGTATCACCTTCAACCCCAGGTGCTGAGAATGCGACCAGCCTCCACCTACAAGTGCCAAGTGTCCAAGTCACCTTCTGTCACTGCCCTCAGATTGTTCCCATTTCTTCCCCTTTCACAGTTTCTTCACCAGTCTTTCATGAGTCATTACCACCCCCAGTTAGAAGATCATCAAAAATGGGGGGCTTTTAGCCTGCCTGAGGCCACATTGTGCTTCTTCTGGCTGCATCGATGTTTCCCTGAAGGATATCAAGGATTTTGCCCTGGAAGACTTCTAATAAATCCTGTGTAGACCTAATTTCCTCTCTAAACAGGGTCAATGCCATGGAGCTTGTAAAAACTCTCACTTTCTGAGAGCAGATTCCCTTCCTGCCTCCTGCTCTTCTGCTGGCCCCCTTCTCTCTAGGGAAGTAGAGTCAGTCCTCTGGGTCTGGACTGGGTTGCCAGGGGAGGCAAGAAAGGAACATAAAAGCCTCCAAATGGTTTGCTACCACTGATTGTTCTTTTAGCGTTGGGCTATCATAGATCCACAGGCATCAGGAAAAGCTGAGTTTCTGGCCTCTGCCTCACCATTGCACCCAGAGAGTGCTATGCTGACTTAAGGGATTTTCATATCCTCTCATTAAAGTCGTCTCCAAGTTAGCTGCTCCCAAGGAAGAGAAGAGAAATAAATGTATTCTTGTAATCACTGGAGCCAAACCTAAGTTACAAACTCAAATTGGCCAGAGAGGGAAATGTTCTGTTCCAACACCAGGCTCCCAATGAATCCTATTACTCAGACCCTTCCACACCTGCTGTGCACATGCAAACTATGATTTTTGGAGTAAAAATTCTATCTGCTCCCAGAGAAATCCTCACGAGAATACAGACAAGAATTTTCATTACATGTGGTTTGTAGTAATGAAAATTAAAAATGGTATATGTTAAAAGACCAAGTAAAATATTTGGAAATGATTTCAATTAGTTAAAAATGGCAAATGTTTAAAAAGCATTAAGCATTTGTGATTATGTGTGGAGGAAGATGATTTGCATCTTGTTACTGGGAGGAATTGGTAGAGACTCAGGGAAGAAGATTTAAGCAGTACCTACTAAAGCTTTTAAAGCCTGCAGCAGTACCACCCTGGTGTGGGATCCCATCAGATTTCGGAAGCTAAGCAGGGTCGGGCCTGGTTAGTACTTGGTTGGGAGACCGCCTGGGAACACCAGGTGCTGTAGGCTTGGGAAAAGAACCCGGCAGCCCACTCCCCACCAAAAAAAATAATAATAATCCACCATTGAAAAACCTATGAATAGCAGAGAAGGACTGACTTAGTGCTGAACGTGGCACAGTGTTGTAGAGTGTTTCATCCTGTTGTACATAGGGTTGCTATGAGTTGGAGCCGACTCAATGGCATCTAACAACAACACAACTTTTATTTTCAACTTTCCCCACCATGGTAATTAACTTTTCTAGTTTTCTGGCTTCTTTTGACCCAAGTGTAGTCATTTAAAATTTCTGGGAAAATCATTTTATCTAGATTTTCAAATTTATTTCTATATAAGTATGCCTTACCTAACAATATACTTCTTTGTACTATTTAAATATAGTCTGTAATTCATAGTTTTATATTATATTAGTAATTATAGTAATATATTATAGTACTATATATTATATATTATTATATATTTATATATATTATATTATTATATATAATATATGTTGTTGTTGTTGTTGTTGTTGTTGTTGTTGTTGTTGTTAGGTGCCGTCGAGTCGGTATCCGACTCATAGCGACCCTCTGTTCAACAGGGGAAACACTATTGTCAGTGCTTCTCTGCTGTTCATAGGGTTTTCAATGGCAGATTGATTTTTGGGAAGGGGTTGCCAAGTCCTTCTCCCAAGCCTACAGCTTCTGGTGTTCCCTGGTGATCTCCCATCCAGGTACTAACCAGGCCCGACCCTGCTTAGCTTCCGAGATCTGAAGGGATCAGATGCCACAGGGCTACCACTGCAGGCATAATATATGTTATATATTATATATATTGTTAATTATAATATATTAATATATTATATTATTAGTAATATATTAGTAATTCATAGTTCTATATTCATAGAATATAGTCTGTAATTCATAGTCTGTAATTCATAATCTGTAATTCAATATTTGTTAAGCACCTGATTCTGCTCAACAGTGACCCGGGCTCTGGGGATACAACAGTGAACAAGACAGACAAAATCCTTGTCCTCAAGAAGCTGGCCTTCCTGGGGTGGGGGTGGGGAGGATAAAAAATTGATGGATAAAAGCATAAGTATGTAACATAAAATCGCCAGTGATAAATACTTGTTGGGAAATATAGCTTGCTAAATGCTAAATGTGAAGGGAGGCCTCTCTGTAGGATGATGTAGGGGCAGAGTGCCTAATGGAGAAAGGGACTGATCAGACATTTGAGAATCTAGGGAAAGAACTTTCCAGGCAGTGGAAAGAGAAAGTACAGAAATCTAATCTAGGCGGAGCACTTATCAATTCTAGAAATTCCACAGGAGGACTCTTTTTTTTTTTTTTGCGGTACTGGGGGTTGAACCCAGGGCCTTACGCTTGCATGCTCTGCAAGTGCTGGACCACTGAGCTGCACCCCTAGCCCATTTTTTTACTTTTTTTTGACAGGGTCTCATTAAGTTATGCAGACTGCCTCTGGTCTCGAACTTGTGATCCTCCTGCCTCTGCCTTCCCGAGCCACTGAGATTACAGGCGTGTGTCACCGCGCCCGGCTCACACGACTCTTTTGTAGAGTTTCCATTTGCCTACCAAGGATTCCATTCTGCTAACCATTCTGTTAATTTAACCTGAAAAAATATATAAATATAATTTTTAAAGTCCTTGACTGCTAATTTCAACATCTGGATAAGTCTACTTCCTTTGTTTTCTCTCGTTAAGAGTCACATTTTTCTTTTTCTTTGAATGTATGATATTGTTCCATTGAACCCTGTGAATGACCCATTGTAGAAACTGTGGGTTCTGTTATTTTCCTCTGAAGAGTTTATTTTTAGTTGTTCTGTGTTTTCATAGATTCTATAGTTGTCAGTTTTTTATCCATTAATTATGGAACCAAAATAATAGCCAACGTTTTATATATCTCCCATGTAATCTAACCTTAATAGGTGCCTGAAAAATTATATTATACACTTTCCAATCAATCCTACATTCTTATCCTCAGCCACCTCCTTTTATAACTCCCACAAACCAAGCCAATATTACTCAAACTAGCCAGTCCTGTGCTGTCTTGTCTTTCCCATAGAAAACACAATAAAGGCTCTGGGCCATGTTTACCCTAACTTCTACTTCTTCACCAAACCTGGTGCTTCTACCTGGTGGCTCTGTGTAACATGACGTATCTCTTTCTCGTGGTAAATGTTATAAAATTGTTTCCATCACGCTGAACTCTCTGTGTTGTCACTTGGTCATTTTTATAAATTAAGAACTGGGCAAGAGACATTAGTCCAGCAGTCAAATTATTGGAAAATTACCTTGATTCTATAGAATCCTAGTTTGGGGCTTTGTCCATTTCAAATTTGTCTAGAGTCCTAGCCCTGGTTTCAATAGGAAGCCATTTATGCTTACCAATTATGTTAGGGTTATCTAAGGAAACAGACCAACAAAATGTGAATATATAAAGATTTTATTTTCAAGACCTGGTTTACACCATTATGGAGGCTAGCAAGCACTAAGTCTGTAGGGTAGGCTGGCAGGCTGGAGAAGCAGGAAGAGCTGGCGCTGCACTTACAATCTGACGGCCATCCACTTCAGAACTTCCTCTTGCCCAGAGAAGGCCAGGTTTTTGTTGTTGTTGTTGTTGTTGTTGTTTGTTTGTTTGTTTGTATCCAAGCCTTCAATTGATCAGATGAAGCCCACCCACATTATGAAGGGAAATCTGCTTTGTTCAAAGTCCATCAGTTCAAATGTAAATCTTGCCTACAAACACCCACATGGAAACATCCAAAATAATGTTGACCAAATATCTGGCCACTGTGGCACACCCAAGTTGGCACATGAAATTGACTATCCCATGAAATTCCTCTACCTTGGCAGAATTTTGACTCCAAACTCTATTCATTGCAGGGCAACTGATACAATCGCAGCTCAGCTCTTTTAAGCCTTTCAGCTGTTGTTCCCAGTGAATCCCTAGGCATTGCACCGTGTATATACCTCATTAAGGATTGAAGGGGAATTTTAAAGCAGATTTTGGATCTGTATCTCTGAGGTTGCTTCTTTATGAGTTTGTCCCTGCAAATTCTAGTCACTATGCCTGTTTCAAGACCCCACCTCTGTCTCCTCAACCCAGTAAGAATATCACTTTCTGCTTCAACTCTCTTGCCCTATGTGTAGTATAAACTGAGAGGTCTCTTCAGGAGCATAGCTGGATAAATAACAAACTCACCAACTTCTCTTCTTTCCAGAGTCAATTTCACTCTGGCTTCTGCTTGCTTTTGGTGGCTCTTTGGTGCCTTTAAAATGTTGTTTTAGTGCATTTTGTACTTACTTTACCATTGCTATTGGTAGAAGGATTAGAATAAGACAGGAAAATTAGAAATCATTAAAAAAGAAATGGAGAGCATAAACATTGACATTCTAGGCATCAGTGAACCAAAATGGACTGGAATGGGCCATTTTGAGTCAGATAATTATATGGTCTACTATGCTGGGGCTGGGATTTAACTCAGTTGGTAGAGTGCTGCACTGCAGTCTCTGAGGTCCCGAGTTCAATTCCCAGCACCGCAAAAATGGGAAAAGGGCCTGGCAATCCACTCCCAAGGCAATCCCTAAACAGTCTGCCATTGAAAACCCTATGAGGGTCACTATGAGTCAGATACTGACTCGACAGCACCTAACAACAACAACAACAATTATGCTGGGCATGACAAACTAAAGAGAAATGGGGTTGCATTTGTCATCAAAAAAGACATCTCAAGATCTGTCCTGAAATGCAATGCTGTCAGTGATAGAATAATACCCATATGCCCACAAGGAAAGCCACTTAATGTGACTATTATTCAAATTTATGCACGTACCACTAAGTCCAAAATGAAGATAGAGAAGATTTCTGCCAGCCTCTACAATCTGAAATAGATCAAACATGCAATTAGGACATACTGATCATAACTGATGACTGAAATGCAAAAGTTGGAAACAAAGAAAAAGGCTCAATAATTGGAAAATATGACCTTGGTGACAGACACAATGCTGGAGATTGCATGATAGAATTTTGTCAGACCAATGACCTTTACATAGCAAATACATTTTTCACCTACATAAATGGTGATTATAAACATGGACTTCACCAGATGGAATATGCAGGAACCAAATTGATTACATTTGTAGAAAGAAAGAAGGAAGAGCTCCATATCAAATGCCAGCATAAGAGCAGGTGCTGATTGTGGATCAGACCATCAACTGCTCATATGCAAGTTCAAACTAAAACTGAAGAAAATTAGAGCAAGTATAGGAGAGCTAAGGCATAACCTTGAGTATATCGCACCTGAGTTCAGAGACCACCTCAAGAACAGACTTGATGTATTAGACACAAATGACAGAAGACCAGAGGAGTTGTGGCAGGACGTCAAAGATATCATTCATGAAGAAAGCAAAAGGTTATTAAAAAGACAGAAAAAAAAAGACCAAATTTCATGTCAAAAGGGACCCTGGAATTTGCCCTTGAATGTCGAGCAGCTAAAGTAAAAGGAAGACACAATGAAGTTAAAGAACTAAACAGAAGATTTCAAAAGGCAGATCAAGAAGACAAAAACAAATATTATAATGACATGTGCAAGGAGCTGGAGGCAGAAAACCAAAAGGGAAGAACATGCCCTGTGTTACTCAAGCTTAAGGAAGTAAGGAAAAAATTCAAGCCTCGAGTGGCAGTAGTGAAAAATTCTACAGGGAAAATATTAAATGATGCAGGAAACATAAAAAAAGATGGAAGGAATACACAGAGGCATTATACAAGGAAGAATTGGTAGATGACCAACCATTTCAAGAGGTTGCATATGAAGAGGAACCAATGGTATTGAAGGAAGAAGTGGAAGCTGACTTGAAAGAACTGGCGAAACACAAGGCTCCAAGAATTGATGGGATACCAATAGAGATGTTTCAACAAACAGATGCCGCACTGGAGGTGTTAACATGTTTATCCCAACAGGTTTGGAAAACAGCTACTTGGCCAACTGACTGGAAGAGATCCATACTTGTGCCTGTTCCCCAAAAAGGGGATCCAACTGAATGTGCAAACTATCGGACAATATCATTAATATCACACACAAGCAAAATTTTACCAAAGAACATTCAAAAGTGACTGCAGCAGTATATAGATAGGGAATTTCTGGAAAATCAAGCCAGATTCAGAAGTGGGTGGGGAACCAGGGACATCATTGCTGATGTCAGCTGGATATTAGCCAAAATCAGAGAATATCAGAAGCATGTATGTCTATGTTTTATCAATTATGCAAAGGCATTTGACTGTGTGGATCATAACAAATTATGGATAATAATTCAAAAAATGGGAATACCAGAGCATCTAATTGTACTCATGAGGAATCTGTACATGAACCAGGAGGCAGATCTTTGAATAGAACAAGGAAACTCTGCCTAGTTTAAAGTTGACAAAAGGTGTGCATCAGGGCTGTATACTTTTACTATATCTCTTCAATTTCTATGCTGAGCAAATAATCCAAGAAGCTGGGCTATATGAGGAAGAATTCAGCATCAGAATTGGAGGAAGAACCATTAACAGCCTGCATTATGCAGATGACACAACTCTGCTTGCTGAAAGTAAAGACTTGAAACATTTACTGA
Organism: Pedetes capensis; assembly: GCA_007922755.1. NCBI lineage: Eukaryota > Metazoa > Chordata > Mammalia > Rodentia > Pedetidae > Pedetes > Pedetes capensis. The sequence continues at coordinate 30,657 of VMDO01012549.1, read as the reverse complement.
TGAAGATCAAAGAACATAGCCTTCAGTATGGATTGCAAATCAACATCAACAAAACAAAAATCCTTACAACTGGGTCAGTATCCAACTTCACAATAAATGGAGAAAAGATTGAGGTTGTCCAAGATTTTGCTTTTCTTGATTTTATAATCAACACCCATGGAAGCAGCAGTCAAGAAATCAAAAGATGCATTGCTTTGGGAAAAGCTGTTGCAAAAGATCTCTTTAAAGTACTAAAAAGTAAAGATGTCACATTGAAGACAAAGGTGTGCCTGACTCATGCCATGGTATTTTCAGTTGCATCATATGGTTGTGAAAGCTGGACATTGAGCAAGGGATAAAGGAGAAGAATTGATGCTTTTAATTATGGTGTTGGAGATGAATATTGAATATAACATGGACTGCCAAAAGAACCAACAGATCTGTTCTAGAAGAAGTGCAACCAAAGTGCTCCTTGGAAACAAGGAGCAAGGATAGCTAGACTGTGTCTTATGTATTTTGGACATGTAGTCAGTAAGGATCAATCCCTAGAGAAAGACATCATATTTGGAAGAGTGTCAGTTCAAGGAAAAAAAGGAAAACCCTCCACCAGATGGATTAACACAGTGGGCTTAAACATAAATATGGGCTTATACATAAATAAGATTATGTGCCTGGCACAGAATCTGGGAGTGTTTTGTTCTGCTGTACATAGAGTTGCTAAGAGTCAGACTTGACTTGATGGCACCTAACAACAACAACTGTCACTCCAGCTTCAGAATTCCTCCAGCTATTTTTTTCAAATATTTTGAAATTCCCAAAGAAATATCTTTGTGTTGGTATTTTTGTTCTAGTGTTCTCTCCCCCCCCCCTCTCTCCCTCTGTCTCCCTCTTTCTTTCTGTGGTTCTGGGGACTAAACCCAGAGTCTCACACATGCTAAGCATGAGTTCTACCCCTGAGCCACATACCCAGCCCAGATTTTTAAATTTTTTTACATTTTTATTTCATTTGGATAAGTCAATACACAGTGCATAATTTCAATCCTTTGCCATTTGTTGAGATTATTTTTGTTTCTTTGTGGCCTGATTAATAGAAATTCCAAATTTTGTATGTTGGCATTTGAGAGAGATGGCTTAAAACCTGCTATTTCTCCTTATGTGTACATCATATTTGACTATATTTCAGAGTTATGTTGTCTGGTAGATAAAGCTTCAGAATGCTTCTATTACCTTGGTGTATTTATCAATGTCAAATATCCTTCTGTGTATCTTTTCAAGCTTTTAACTTGAATTCAATTGTTTCTGGATTACTATCTCTATATTGGTTTTTGTTTCCTTCTTCCCTCCCTCCTTCGTTCCCTTCCCTTCCTTCCTTCCTTCCTTGCTTCCTTTCTTCATTCCTTGAGTATTTTTTCCTGTGTTTCTTGGCCCTTCAAACTTCTTCATTTGAGAACTCTATTTACTTTGCCCACTTATGTATTGGGTTATTTGTTCTTTTGGAATTTACTTTCTTAAGTTCCTTGTGTATTGTAGAGATTAGTCCTCTGTCAGATATATAGGTTGCAAAAATTTTCTCCCATTCAGTGGACTCACCCTTAATTCTGTTGATTGCTTCCTTTGCTGTACATAAGCTTTCTAATTTCATGTTATTTCATTTGTCAACTCTCGGTGCCATTTTCTGGGTTATTGGAGTCTTATTAAGGAAAGGACTATGTGTTGGAGTGTGTTTCCTAGTTTTTCTTCTATTAGTTTTAAGGCTTCTAGCTTTATATGGAGGACTCTTATCCATTTTGAATTGACTCTCATGCAAATTGAGAGATACAGGTCTATTTTCAATTTTCTGCAAGTAGATACCCAATTTTCCCAGCACCATTTGTTGAAGAACCTATCTTTTCTCCATTGAACATCCTTAGCCCCTTTGTCAAAAATCAGGTGGCTATAGTTGCATGGGTATATCTCTGGGTCTTCAAATCTATTCCATGGTCTTTAAGCCTATTTCTGTGCCAGTACCAACCTTTTTTTGCCACTATATCCCTGTAGTATAGTTTGAAGACAGGTATTGCCATCCATCATGCCTGCACTATTTTTGCAATTTAAGATTGTTTTGGTAGCCAGTCATGGTAGTGCATCCCTGTAATCCCAGTGACTCAGGAAGTGGAGGCAGGAGGATCACAAGTTTGAGACCAGAGTCAGTCTGCATAATTTAGCAAGACCCTGTATCAAAAAAGTAAAAAAAAGGGGGGGACAGGCCGAGGGTGCAGCTCAGTGGTACAACACTTGCAAAGCATGCAAGTGTGAGACCCTGGGTTCAACCCCTAGTACCAAAAAAAAAAAAAAAAAGATTGTTTTGGTTATACATAGTCTTTTGTGTTTCCATGTCAATTTTAGGATTATTTTTTCTATTTCTGCAAAGACTATTATTAACATTTTAATGAGGATTGCATAAAATCTGTTAATTGCCTTTGATAGTATAGTCATTTTTACAATATTGATTCTCCCAATCCATGAGTAGGGGAGGTCCTTCCATCTTCTACTATTCTCTGAAATTCCTTTCTTTAGTGTTTTCAAGTTTTCTTTGTAGAGATCTTCAGGGCCTTTGGTTAGATTGATTCCTAAGAGTTTAATTTTTTGGTGGGACACAGTGAATGGGGTTGTTACCTTAATTTCCTTCTCTTTCTGTTCACTATTGGTGTAAAGGAAGTCTGTTGATTTTTTGAGTATCAATTTTGTATCCTGCTACTTTGCTGAAGGAGTTAATTAGCTCCAAGAGTTTTCTAGAGGAACTTTTGTGATCCTTTAGGTAGAGGATCATGTCTTCTGTGAATAAGGACAATTTGATCTCTTTTTTGCCTATCTATATCCCTTTTATTTCCTTCTTTTGCCTAATTTCTCTGGCTAGGACTTCAATCACAATATTGAATAAGAGAGAGTGGATATCCTTGTCTTATTCCTTATCTTAGAGGGAATGGTTTCAAATTTTCCGTGTTTAATTTGATTTTGGTTGTAGTTTTATCGTAGATGGCTATTATGATATTGAGATATTTCCCTATTATGCCCATTTTCTCCAAGGCTTTTGTCATGAATTTATGTTGTACTTTGCCAAAGGCTTTCTCAGCATCAATTGAGATGCTCATATGATTTCTATCTGTAAGTCTCTTGATATGTTAAATTACATTGATTGATTTTCTTATGTAGAACCAGCCTTGCATCTGTGGAATGAAGCCCATTGATCATAATGTATAATCTTTTTTATATGTTTCTGAATTTGGTTTGCCAGAATTTTATTGAAGATTTTTGTGTCAATGTTCATCAGGGAAATTAATCTATAGTTCTCTTTATTTGAGGTGTCCTTGCCTGGTTTGGGGATCAGGGTGATGCTGGCTTCGTAGGATGAGTTTAGAAGCATCCTTCCCTTTTCTACTTTATGAAATAGTAGAGTAGGTACTATTCTCCTTTGAAGGATTGATAGAATTCTGATGTCAGCCCCTAAGGATCATGGCTTTTCTTTGCTGGGAGATTGTTACAGTCTCTATTTCAGTGAATGTAATGGATCTATTTAAATTGCTGGTATCTCCCAGGCTTGATTTTTGGAATTCATATGTGTTAATGAACTTATCCATTTCTTTTGTATTTTTATTTTTTAAGGAGTACAATTTATCAAAGTATTCCCTGAAAATCTTCAGGATTTTATCATTATCAGGGGTTATGACCCATTCTCATCCCTAATTTATAACTTTGGGCCCTTTATTTTTTTATTTTGGTGAGACTGGTTAAGGGGATGTCTATTGTATTAATCTTTTCAAAGAACCAGCTCTTAGTCCAAAGAATTCTTTGAACTGTCCTTTTAGCTTCTAATTGGCTGATCTTATCCTTGATCTTAATAATTTCTATCTGAGTACTTCTTCTGGGTTGGCTTGTTATTGGATTTCTAGTGCTTTAAGATGTGTCATTAAGTTATTTAATTGGGCCTTCCCTAGGTTATTGATGAAGGTGCTCATGGCTGTGAACTTCCCTCTTAAAATTACCTTTGCTGTATCCCATAAGTTTTGGTAGAATGTGTTTTCATCCTTGTTTGATTGCAGAATTTTTTAAATTTCCTCTTTGATTTCTTCAGATCCATTGATCATTCAGCACTATATTAGACTCCATGAATTTGTAACATTTCTGAAGTTTTTCTTGCTTTTGAGTTCTAGTTTTATTCCATTATGATCTGATAAGGTAGGGGATGGTATCTATTTTTGGTATGTGTTGACGCCATTTTGTCGGGTAAAGTGTGGTCTATCTTAGAAAAAGTTCCATGTGGTGCTGACAAGAATGTATTCTGTATCTGATGGATGGAATATTCTGTAGATATCTGTAAGATCCTGTTGGTCTATGGTGTTATTTAAGTCCATTGTTTGTTGATTTTTTCCTTTGGTGACCTGTCTCTTGGTGAAAGTGGGGTATTTAAATCTCCTATAATTATTGTGTCTGGCCCAATGTGTTCCTTTATCTCCAGTAAGATTTGCTTTATGAAGCTAGATGCACCTGTATTTGGAGAGTAAATATTAAGTATCATTATGAGTTCTTGTTTGACTCTTCCTTTTAATAATGTGTAGTGTCTTTCTTTGTCTCTTCTGATTAGTTTGACATTGAAGTCTAAGTTGTCAGAAATTAGTATCACTGCTCCTGCTTTTTTTGGTTCCCATATGCTTGGCATATTGTCTTCCAGCCTTTAATTTTCAGCCTTTTGTGGACTTTATGGATAAGGTGAATTGCTTGAATGCTACATATTGAAGATTTATGTTTTTTAATCCAATTGGCTAATCTATGCCTCTTGAATGGTGAGTTAAGACCCCTTAAATTGAGAGTAATTATTGAGAAGAGCTTATATTGTGCATCAATTTGGTGCTTGTTTCTGTGTTTTGATCCATATGTAGCCTTTTGTTTTCTTAAGTTCCCCTCACGTTTATTATCCATTCCTTTGATTTTGTATTTGAGAGTGTCTTACCTCTCCCATACATAGTGTTTCACTGAGGAGCCTCTACAGTGCTGGCTTGGTGATCATGAATCATTTAAATAAGTCAGTATCATAGAATGTCTTGAATTCACCATATATTTTAAATGATAGCTTCTCTGTGTAATGTAACTTCGGTTGGCAGTTATTCTTTTTTAGGACTTGAATGATGATGTCTGACCAAGATTGCCTTGCCTTTATGGTTGTTTTTGAGAAATCAGCTGTTATTCTGATGGGCTGGCCTTTGTAAGTTAGTTGGCATTTCTCTCTTGTAGCTTTTAGTTTCTTTGCTCTCTAGATTTAACATTCCAATTATAATGTATCTTGGAGAAGATATGTTCTGACCTACTCTATTTGGAGTTCTGAATGGTTCTGTTGTATAGGTATCCAGTTCTTGCCTTAGGTTTGGGAAGTTCTCATCTAATATCTCTTTGAATAAATTTCCTAATCCTCTTGTGTTTCAGTTCCCTCATGAATCCCTTGAATCTGTACATTGTGTGTCTTCATTTTATCAAAGACCTCTTGAAAATCTTGATCATACTGCTTCATCCTTCTTTCTTTCTTGACATCTCAGTAGATAAGATCCTCAACTTTGTGTTCAGTATCAGACATCTTATTTTCAGCTTTCTCTAGTCTGGACACTGAAAAGTCTACTGTGATATTAAGTTGATTGACTGTGCTTTGTGTCTCCAGGATTTCTGTTTGATTCCTCTTCAGGATCTCAATTTCTTTGCTGAATTTTTCTTCCAACTTAGATACATTTTTGTCCAGTGAATCAATTGCTCTTATTGTGGTATCCTTGAGGCTTTTCAATATAGTTATAAGCAGGGGTCTAAATTCCTTATCTGGCATCTCTAAGAATCCAGTTACTTCGAAATTATCTGTTGAGGGGCTTTGGTCTGTTGGATTTTACCATCTAGCTTGACCTTTCAGTTTTCTGTTGAGGCTTGCCCATTGTTTTGTCTGGGTGCTAGGTCTCACCTACTCCATGTGTAAAGAGCTTATGCCCACTTGCTCCTGTGAAGCTGGATGATGACTTGTCGCTGGCACTCCTACCTCCATAAGCCCCAACCTCAGGGTATGGTGCCTAGCTCTTGCTGAAGCCTCTGCAGTCAGCACTGCTGTGTCTGTTTCCCTCCGTCCCCTGTGCTCTCAGTCCCCAATCACACCATTGCCTGAACAGTCTCTCTTAGGCTCCCTGTACCAGCAGTTCCCCTTCTCTGTGTCACAGGTGCTCCTGGGTCCTAAGTGCTATGTTGTTGTTGTTAGGTGCCGGTCGAGTCAGTATCTGACTCATAGCGACCCTCATAGGGTTTTCAATGGCTGACTGTTTCGGGATTGCCTTGGGAGTGGATTGCTAGGCCCTTTTCCCATTTTTGCGGTGCTGGGAATTGAACTCGGGACCTCAGAGACTGCAGCACAGTGCTCTACCCACTGAGCCAAATCCCAGCCCTAAGTGCTATACTATAGCCTAAACAGCGTCTCTTAGGCTCTCTGGTCTCATAGCTCCAGCTCTCTGCATGGCAGGGACTCCTGGGTCCTAAATTCACCAGTGCTTGAACCATCTCTCTTAGGCTCCCTGGTCCCATGGGCACCACTTGCCTGGGTTGCAGGTGCTCCTGGGCTGTAAACATGCGACTGCCTGAGCTGTCTCTCTTCGGTTCCCCGGACCCACAGCACCATTTCTCTGCATCGCAGGTACAGATGCTCCTGGGCCCTGAAGGCTTCACAGGCTAAACCATGTCTCTTAACCCCCCATCCTGCCCGGGCTCCCTCTGCCTAAACAGGACACTGCCTGAGCCTGAACCATCTCTTTTAGGCTCACTGGTCCTGTGGTACCACTTCTCTGGGTTGCCAGCCTTGGCTCTAAACTTACCACTGCCTGAACTATCTCTCTCTTAGGCTCTCCATCACACAGTGACCCTTCTCTGCATAGCAGAAGCTCCTGGGCCCTAAGCATGCCTCAGCCTGAACCAAATATCTCAGCCTTAAGGTTCCAACAGTGCCAGTTGTTTTTTTCTGTCCTCCAAATTCACCCCAACTCAATTTCTCTCCTTCTGACTTGTGGTTCCAGTGGCACCAAAGGCCAGGGAAGCAACAGTCTTTCTCCAGTAAAAAGAAAAGAAAACCACAGTCCCAGGGTCCAAGACCCTTCAGGGGTCCACATAGCCTGACCTTGTCCCAGGAGAGTCCCGAAGACTTCTACTTTTGTTTCCCGAGCACCTCTAGCCAGCTGTGCACTCACCCAGAGGGCCACTTCACATTTGTTTTCCCTGGGCTGAGGATTGTGGTGAGTCACCCCACTGTTTCCTCCTCTTCTCCATCATCTTAATCTCTGCTATTTGATTAGTTGTCCTCATTCCAACTTTTTTTAATAACTAATAAAGAAAGAAAGAAAGAAAGAAAGCTGTTCTCCACTCTTTTTGTGTTTTGAGTAGAGAACTTCATGAGTTTTCCTAACAGTTTTCTTCCCCAGTTAAAACGTGGCTGTTAACCATCTGCTATCTTAACAGGAACCTCTCATGTAGAATTTTAATGTAAAGTGTTCCTATTACCATTTGCAAATCAGTTGTCACTGACAAATACAAATTTTCCTAGTTTCCTTACTTACTGCCATTTCCTTGATCTCATTTTTTCATTTTGCTGAATTTTGTCTCTTAGTCTTTATTTTGGAATGGGTTGTTTAGACAGTAAATTTTCTGAATTTTTGCATATTTTAAGGTTTTTAATTTTTGTTTTTTGTTTTTTGCCTTCTCGTTTCAGTGACAGTTTGGTTTGAGGGCATAGAGTACTGTGGGGCATAATCATTCCCCTTGAAATTTTGAAAATACTTCCCTCTTGTCTTCATTCATCCAGTTTTTGCAGTAAGAAGTCTACTTTTGGTCTGATATTTTTACAGGTTATTTCATTTTCTATGCTCTTGGGATTCTCAAATTCTACTTAGATTTTTCTGGGTATAGTTGCCTTTGTATTTACCTTACTAGAGCCTTCTTCTTGTTCAATGCTGGAGATTGAATCCAAGGCCTTGTGCATGCTAGGCAAGTGATCTACTGTTGAGCTAGATCCCAGCCCTTTTAGATCCCTCCTTTTAAGCTAGGGCCTCATAAGACATTGTTGTTGTTGTTAGGTGCCCTCGAGTCGGTATCTGACTTATAGCGAAACACTATTGTCAGTGCTTCTCTGCTGTTCATAAGGTTTTCAATGGCGGATAGATTTTTGGGAGTGGGTTGCTGGGTCCATCTCCCAAGCCTTCAGCACCTGGTGTTCCCAGGCAGTCTCTCATCCAAAGACTAACCAGGCCCGACCCTGCTTAGCTTCCTAGATGTGATGGGATCAGATGCCACAGGGGTACGGCTGCAGGCCCATAAGATATTAGGCATTTCTATAGCTCTGCTAAGGTCTGTTCTCTCCCTTTTGATATGTTATTTTCTTGGTTCCATCTGCTCCCTTCTTCTAGAACATTAATTACACAAGTATTAGAACTTCCACTTCTTTCTTCCATGTGTCTGAACTTTTGTTTCACTTATTAAGTTTTTGCAGCCAACTTTCTGAATGATAAAACCAACTTCACAAAACACAGTCAGCCCAATGGTCCAACATAACAGGACCTTATCTAACTCTAGTCTTCCCAATCATCCTTTCATGAACTGTAGTCCTGGGCACCGTGGTTTCCTTGCCCTTTCTTAGCTTAACTGTGTTATTTTATACTTCTAGGCACTGGCACCATAGGTGCCAGAACGTTCTGCCCCTCCTTCCTGACTGGCGGTCTCTTTCTTGCTGGCTGAGAGGCCATGCTGTTGGTGGGCAGAAGTTTCTTCAGGCTGTGAATGCCCCATTAGAACATGGCATATGGTGGGGGCAGTTCTTGGACATGGTTTCCATTCCTTTCCAGTAGGTCAACTAATTGCCATCTCTTGATTTAAATTTGGGATAGAAAATAAAAGCTGGAACCACATTGTAAAGGCTTCCTAGTGGGCCTCACTTTTTTTTCTAAGAAAAACAACAGGCAGCTTTGATATATTTCCCCAGAGGGCTGGGACCACACCATCAGGAGTTCTCTGCCTGTCCACAGAGCAAAGAGGGAGGACAGTGTCTATCTACCCTTAAGTGCCAGGTCCGGATCCACTCATGATGGGTAGACAGAGTCCCCACATGAGGAAGAGTATCTTTAATAAAGACATCAAAGGGAAAATCTACTGAAAAGGGAAAAAGTACCTTCTGCTTCGGAAGGAAAGTCTTCTGAAAAGGGAATAGTACCTCAAAAAGGTCTCTTCATTGAGAGGGACTTGGAACCTCATCTTTTCTTTTTCTTAAATTTTCATTGGTCACTATGGTAATTTCTGGAAATATTAATGAAAAATAATCTTCTGGCTCTGTGGGCAATGCTAATTCAGATAGGGAGTTGACAGGCCTCAGGCTTTCTTGAACAGGAAATCCCTGAATGACTTTCAACAGCATAAACTCCTTAAACAAAAGCCTTTGTATGGACAGCTCTACAGTAAGCAAAAGCACCCATTCGTCATAACTATAGACTCAATGGGGTGACACACAGGTGACAGTTAACCGCCCTAAATTCCTGCATAAAGTTAAGAATAGTCAATTGTTACAGGAAATGTAGATGCTCAGGTCGTCTTGGTTTATTTCTTTGAAATAATCACAATTTGTCTCTGAGTTCCTCTTCCACTTTGGTTACCACCTGACACACATGTGACAATTGATCAGGTGATTCCATCAATGCAACCAACTTCCTTGTTCTTTTTCTGACCTTTCATAAGACTTGATGAATTGTAATTCTGTATAAAAAGGCTGGGTTATCTGGAAATAACCGGAACAAGGTCACACTGCCTCCGAACTGCTGTGTCTGTTACCCATCGCCGACTCCTCATCAGCCTTCAGGAAACCCTGGATTTTAGAATGCAGCTAGTCTGTGGATCTTAAGCCTGGGCCTGAGGGTGCCCCTAGTCTCTACTGCTTCCTAAAGTGCGGTGATGATGAGATGCTAACAAGAGCAGCCTCTCACTCACCAGAAACACTTGTTATTCTTTATGTATTTATCATTCTTAGTGCTGGGTATTTGACTCAGAACCTTGCACTTGCTATGCATGAGCTTTAACAGTGAGCTACACCCAGTCCCTATTTTGCTTTTAGGCAATAAGAGTTTTCCTTTTTGCTAAACCTACCCAGCTCAAATGTAAATGGGATTTGTCAGCTCTCTCGCTAATTTTACTTATACAAGCAATAATAAAGATTAGTGAACACTTAATTTTCATGTGATTCCACTCAATTTTGTGTCTAACTGAGCTTTAAAGAAATTTATATTCATGAGAAAAATATCAAACAAATCCCAGTCAAGGGACAGTCTACAAAATGCTTGACCAGTCTTCAAAATGGTCAAGATCATCGAAACAAGGACAGTCTGGAAAGCCATCCCTACCAAGAAGAGCTGATGAGACATGATGACTACCTGTGCCATGGGACCCTGGATGGGGTTCTGGGCCAGAAAAAAAGACATTAGTAAAAACTAAGGAAATTCAAATAATGTGTGGATTTTAGTGAATGGCTGTATGTCTGTATTGGTTCATTTCTTGTATCCAAAGTAGACCAGTGTAAGACGCTAGCAATAGGGGAGCCTGGGTATGGGGAGCATAGAAACTCTGCATTGCTCTCCCAACTTTTGAGCAAATCTGAAATCTTTAAAAGAAAAGAAAGAAAGAAAGAAAGAAAGAAAGAAAGAAAGAAAGAAACCCTGTCTGAAAATTTGTAAATAAGTGAATTTCTAAGAGTAGAGACTTCCTTAATCTCACCTCCTCTGAATTTTGGAATTGGGTAAAGGTTGGCCAATACCAATGATAAATAATAGCTCATGTGTACTGAGGGTCAATTGCATGCCAGTGAGCTAACAGCTTTAAGTGCATTAGTTTATTTCATTCTCCCAAAGACATTACAGGGTTATTGTTGTTGTTATTGTTGTTAGGTGCCGTCCAGTCAATATCCGACTTATAGCAACCCTACATACAACAGAGGAAACACTATTGTCAGTGCTTCTCTGCTGTTCATGGAGTTTTCAATGGCAAGTTGATTTTTGGGAGTGGGTTACCGGGTCCATCTCCCAAGCCTACAGCACCTGATATTCCCAGGTGGTCTTCCATCCAAGTACTAACTAGGCCCAACCCTGGTTAGCTTCTGAGATCTTACAGGATTGGATGCCACAGGGCTACGGCTGCAGGCATTGTTGTTGTTTTGTTGTTGTTAGGTACCATTGAGTCAGTATCAGACTCATAGCGACCCTCATAGGGTTTTCAATGGCTGACTGTTTTGGGATTGCCTTGAGAGTGGATTGCCAGGTCCTTCTCCCATTTTTGCGGTGCTGGGAGTGAACTCGGGACCTCAGAGACTGCAGCGCAGCGCTCTACCAACTGAGCTAAATCTCAGCCCCTTGTTGTTGTTAGGTGTCTTCAAACAGTGTCCAACTCATAGTGACTCTATGTACAATAGGCAAAACACTATTGTCAGTGCTTCTGCTATTCATAGGGTTTCAATGGCAGATTGTTTTTGGGGAGTGGGTTGCTGAGTCATTCTCCCACGCCTACAGCACCTGGTGTTCCAAGGTAGTCTCCCACCCAAGTACTAACCAAGCCCAACCCTGATTAGCCTCTGAGATCTGATGGGATTGGACACCACAATGGTACAGTTGCAGACTATTAAAGGGTAGGACCAACTATTAGCCCATTGTACAGATGAGGAAACTGAAGAATAACCCAGTTAATGTTTCTTGCTCACTAAGTGGTAGTTGGTTATAGAGCCCACATACTATAGCATTATTCTGTATTTTATAGAGAAGGGACCATAAATTTAAAAACTCACAAGTCAGTTGAAATTCAGGACCATGAATGCTCAGGTTTAAAATTTGCTGGTGAGGCTGGGCTGATGAGGCTTGAGCAACAATAGCACACTCTGCTTACACAGCCTGGCAGATGTGCCCCTCATTTGTCTTCCCGTGATAACATACTTGTGAAAAATCACAATCTTTGAAGGATGATTAATTAATGTGACAAGTCTGAGATTATGACAAATGACCCAGAAGGGAAAGAATCAGTCAGCAGGCTGTGCCCTGAGCACAGCCCAGAGCTGTCTCATTCAGGCTTCCTTCACAGGCACCTCTCTGTGCATCTTGGGTCTCCGCTGGGCACCACCTCTGTCTAGGCACCCCTGTCTGTATCCTGTATCTTGGAGGAAGGAGCCTCATAACTCCTCCAGGCTGGTTCTTGTCATCTCTCAGATCTCTGAGCATATTCTAGAGCAGTCCACACATGTGTTTTTAACCCCAATTCTCAGGCTGAATCACCTGCAGTAATGTGAAGTTCACTGTCTTCAATGTACCACATTGTGGCTCCCTCAGTGTCCATGAGAGATCCAGGAGCCCACTGCAGACCCTTCCTCAGGCTAGGGCCCCTCTGCTCTTCCCCATCTCACCCCTAGGAGTGGTGCTGAGCCTCCCTCGCCCTCTCCTTCCTCCCCAAGACCCATCCCTCACTCCATGCTGCCGTCTCTTCTCTATGGTCCATTCCAAACCTATTCATCCTTTACATCTTTTCTGTCCCACTCCAGCCCCAGCCATGCTCCCCTCTTCCTTGGACTGGGACAAGGACACTGAGGGATACTGACATGTCATGACTCATTTTGAAATTAGAATCACTGTGCTATTGCCATCTCCAGCTGCCAACCTTCAGGGCCAAAAGGGATGTCAATTCCTCCACGCCCCCATGAATTTCTTAGCACTTCATGATCCGTGTGCGTTTAACACACACAAAGGAGAATACCCATACGCATAGTCATTTAACTTTTTATGTATTGATTTTAATTTGGTGATTCAGTGTGAACATTTTTAATTTATAGGTACATAGATCGATACCCTGATAGGCAACTTTTAATTTTTTGACCTTGTCAAGGAACCTTTTTCCAGCTCATCCTCTCCTCCTCCAGGTACTGAGTCCTGGAGGCTCCAAACCACGGCCACACCGTTGGCCCCTGGCTGGCTGCTGCCATGCGCAGCCCACCTCATCCACACATGGGGGCTCCTCCTCCACTGCCTGGTGACTGAGAGTTGTCTGTCCTTTCCTTAGACTATGGGGGTCTCCGTGCTGTGGTGGCCTGATGGGTGGACTGCACTTGCTTCGAGGCCCCGTGGTCTATGGGGCCAGGAAGGTAAGGTTAATCTCAGCCCTGGCCTTCGCTAGAATATTTCCAAACTATAGGGCAAGGCCACCAGGTCAGAATGTCTTGGACTCAAGATGTTCCACCAACAGACACAGTGACCCCTTGTGGCTGCTTCTGAAAACTTCTAAGAGCTGCTGCCCACTAGAATCCCCATTCCCAGAAGGTGTTTCTGTGGACAGGGGCTGTCAAGAGTTGCCAGCAGGAGTGCAAGGACTTCTAGAAGGAAGCTTTGGTTTGGAGAGTAAGCCAGGGAGACCTCATCACCAAGGGCCCCCATCCCACGACCATGACGTCAGCCCTTACCACCCAAGGAGAGGATGTTGGTCTTCAACACATAGTTGTGCACAGCATAATGGCATTTTTGTCAACAATGGGCCACCTTTATGCCCATGGTCCTCGAGCATCACCTAATGGTATAGCTGTCGTTGTGAGGGTGTGCTCCATCATTTTCCAACCACAATGGAAACACCAAACGATGCATTTCTCAGAATGTATCCCCATCATTAAGCAACACGTGACCATATTTCTCTGTGTTCTTCACCCAGGAAAACTTCTGTGGGGCTAAGACAAAACCAGGCTCTACAGTGGTGCCAGGACAATTCATGGCAAAACACAATGGTGGAGAGGACCCCACGGTGGCCTGTATGTACAGAGTGTAAAACAACGACTGAAAATCTGGAGAATTTCAACTTCAGCTCATGAGCCATTCTGCCATTCACAAACCAGATGTCTTAATTAAAATGCTGCTAAAAGAAACAAATCAATTAACAGATCCCTTACAAGATGGTTTATTCTATCTTACACACAGAAAATTGCCTACCTCTTTAGGTGATCAGGTAACAAAGGCTGCTAATGAACAACATTGTTATCAAGTCAGACAAAAGATGTCCTGGGAATCCAGGCAAATTATCATAACACAACAACTTTGTTTTGAAATATAGCTCATCTTTCATCACACACAATCTGAGGAGAACCAGTCTGCTTAGCCATCCAGGGTTCTGCAGAAAGGAAAGGCAGAGTCTTCCGTAGTACAGCCCCAGATATGTTGTTGTTGTTAGGTGCCATCGAGTTGTGTCCAACTCAGAGCAACCCTCATGGGGTTTTTTCAATGGCTGATTGTTTCAGGATTGCCTTGGGAATGGATTGCCATGTCCTTTTCCCATTTTTGTGATGCTGGGAATCAAACTCAGGACCTCAGAGACTGCAGAGCTGTGCTCTACCAACTGAGCTAAATCCTAGCCCCACCCCAGAAATAGGGGGTTAATAATCCAGGCAAAGGGAATGAATGCCTGCGGAGCCTGTGCCACAGAATCTTAGATTGGTTGCAATAATTAAATAATAGGATTTTCTGAATCTCTGCCTAGCATGCACATTGCGATCATCACCACAAAACAATTATATAAGGATGTCAATAACAGCTTCCATTCATATAGCTCTCTACTCAGCATGACATTTGCTTTCTCACTTCATCCTGTGCCGGCTCCTTTGTGTGAAAGCCCAGTATATGACCCTCTGAGCCCTTCCTCTCGCTCCAGTCCGGGCTGGCTGCCATTTTTCCCGTAGGTTGGTTCTCCATAAGCAGCACTGGCCACTGGCTCTCCACCTCTATGTTTCCTTGAATGTTCATAGTCTTTCACTTGGGATTCTCCTGGCAGCTAAGAAAGTAAGGCCAATAATTCTAAAAAGTGTGGCTTAACTGTTGTAGGAGGGCAGTGCATGGGAAGCTGTGTTTTGGGTTCCCATAAGTCACTGCGGTGGGTAGGATCCACTCCCATGAACATGGTACCATTGGACAGACATGGACAGCTTCCACATGGGGGAGCTAGGCTAGGCAATGTGGATCTCTTGGCTTGCATCTCTCCCTGCTGCCAGCTAATGCATTCCCTCTGTGCAGTTAGCTTCTTGCAGGAGAGGAATGATAGTTTCCATCAGGTCAAGACAGAGGCACAGTTGAGTCTAGTCCTCATTATTTGCCTCCCATACTGAGTCCATGTGAAGGGCCATCACCAGCCTTAGATATTAAAATTCAAAACACCCTGAGGTGTGGGCAATTGTCTAGACAGCTGATCTCTCCTGATGCAGCATTTGCTCACAGCTCAATCATGTGGGCATCTCTGGAAAAGAAGAAAAACCTCTGGAAGGCTAAGCAACAGGGTGACTGTGCTATAACTAGTCGCTTCTGTGCTTCTGTAACACGTTAAGCAGGTATAGAGGACCTATCAGCAGGACAAACAAGGCAGGGCATCTCCTTGAGCAACACAGAGAAAGATCTGGGTCCAGTGGCTTTGAGGTAAAGAATTTTGAGGTAAATCTCAACCGGGAGATTGTTTTCTGACTGCCAAACTGGAGGGCCACAAAATCTGATCCACTTTGATGAAAAAAGGAAAGAAGACACAAAAGACACATTGGGTGGGAAAGCCTCACTTGCTGCAGCGGAAAAGTCTGCACAGATCCAGGCAGATGCTATGAGGAACAAGGCAGGGAGACTATCGAAATGTAACTGGGAAAAATTCCCTTGGTTCTAAACTACAAGCTGCTGCAAAGGGTGAGATTTCTCCATAGCTAGTGTGCCACCTTAGGCAGAAAGGCAGTACAGAAGGAGAGAGAGAGAGAGAGAGAGAGAGAGAGAGAGAGAGAGAGAGAGAGAGAGAACACAGAAGAAAAGATGAGGTCACCAAAGCAGATCCAGATACAATATAGCTATAGGTGGAAGCAGGGCAGAGACCCTGCCATGGTCCCTCTGAACTAAGGGTCTCACCAGTCCCAGATTCAAACTTACACCATAGTTTCCTGTGAATGTTATCTACAGTTATAATAGAGTGCCATAGCTGTGCTCACATTGAATGCTGCCTAATTGCATATGCCCTTCATTGTGCATACTGAGTCACTCTGTGGATGCCTGCCATCTCTCCATGGGAGAAGGGGAAACAACAGCAGAAACGTAGAGCATAGAGGAGCATCCATGGGACAATCCAAGTCAGAAACCATAAAATGGATAGGACATGGTTACCTATCTTCAGTTTGAGGGCCAAGGACATGAGTCAAGGTCAAGGTTATAGAGTCTGACATTAGGAAAGCCAATACTGAGTAGAAACAAGTTGGACATAAGCAAATCCTGATGAGGATGGGGAGAAAAGTGGAGGGAAGGACTCCAAGCAGGGCCTTGCAGGGTAGTCAAGTGTTTATGTGGCTCCCCTAAAGGGAGGTGGGTCGAGAAGGTCACAGAGTTTCATTCGGCTGGTCTAGACACCTAGGGGCTGAGCAGAGAGTTCATCTTTCCTATGGTCTTTATCAAGCCCTGAGTTCAAAGGGGTTTTTAAAGGGGGCATCTTAAAGGGCTGGACCTAGCCAGCAATTGCTAATGGCTGGAGTGGATGGCAGCCTATAGGGCAGCCTCCTCCCAACTGGTGGCCCTGAGCTGGCAGAAATGGCCCTACTGAGCTGTTTCATAGATGAAATTGTTCTCTGCCAGGCAGTGATGATGTTGTGGGTAGGTGTGTCACCAGTTACCAGGATGCCAGTCACAAACTGCAGAAAAAGGCAAGCTGGGCAGAGGCTGGGGTGGTACCTGCTGAGCTGGATGAATATATGTATTAGACTGTGTAACACCCTGGGCTGGCATCACGAGGAAGAGCAAGAAATTTCTGGGCACCATACAATTATAGTGGCTGTTCAACCACATCCTCCTAAAATCATATAGGCCAATAAGAAGAGAAGGAAAACTAAGTAAAACCAGTATACACCTCTATGTGCTGGCTAGCCAAGGAAAATCTCAGAGCATAATTGGTGAGGACGAATTAATGCCTGCAGATGCTGAAAAGACTTGTGATGACAAAATCCAAGACCCATTTCCGATTTTCAAAATTCAGTTACTATTGGAATTGATGAATGCTCCGTTCACATGATGAAGGTGTGTGCTTCAGCATCTTAGTTGGTGGAAACCACCAACGGATTTCCAATCGAGATCAGGCAGGAGGCAAGTTTGTGCTCTGTGTCCACTATTATTTGACAGTGGTAGGTTTCAGCCACCACAATCAAAGAAGAGAAAATAATTATAGACATAGGAATTATGAAAGAAGATGTGCGTTTTGGCAGATAACATAAACTCAAGGGGAGCAAGGAGAGAAAAAATACAAACTATAAAAATATTCATTAAGGCAGCCAGTGCAATGTTCACATACAAAAAAGTCTACATATAGTCAATAACCATGTCAGAGACATAGTGGAAAACTCCATTACAAAAAAGCAAGAAAAACATAAGATACCTAGGAATAAAATTAACAAGAAATGCAAGAATCTCATAAGAGTGAAATCTGAGCATTCTCCTCAAAATACATAAGAAAAGAACTGTAAAAAGTATCTTTATAACAAAAATGTGGTATACATACACAGTGGAATACTTTTCAGCTATAAAGAAGACAGAAATCCTGTCATTTGTAGTCAAAGAGATAGAACTGGAGGGCATTATGTTAAGTGAAATAAGGTAAGAACAGAAAGACAAGTACTGCATTTTCTTTCTCTTGCACAGATATTTTAAAAAGTCAAATGTAGAATCTTGACAACTGGAAGTTAGGAAGCAGGGAAGTGGGTGACAGTAGATAAAAGGAAGCTGGATTTGATCAGTATATGCATGTCCTGAGAGATCATACTGAAGAACCCTGTTAGTATATGCAATTAATTCATGTTAATCAAAAATAAAATAAAGTGTCTTTTCCATGGAAGACTAGTTAACATCATAAAGTAGTCAATCAACTTCAATTTAATGTATAATTGTAATACAACTCCAACAAAAATACCAAGACATTTCCTTCTATAGAAAAGATTCTTAAGTTGACTCTAACATCCATGTGGAAAAACAAATGACCAAGAACAGCTGGCATAGAATATAACAGGATAAGCAAATGTACCTCTGAAGAGGAAGCACAGGGTGCGTGTGTTGAAATGGGAGGAACCAGCCCTGGTAGATCGTACAGCACACTTTGGACTCTATAAGCG
Source organism: Pedetes capensis (assembly GCA_007922755.1). Taxonomy (NCBI): domain Eukaryota; kingdom Metazoa; phylum Chordata; class Mammalia; order Rodentia; family Pedetidae; genus Pedetes; species Pedetes capensis. Next base: position 12,473 of record VMDO01012549.1, on the reverse strand, counting down.
AAAGTGTGGTACTAGCCCACAAATAATCATAGATGCCAAAGTCCAGAAAAAGTCCAAGCACACATGGGAATCTAGAAGGTGATAAACGTGGCATATGAAGCACTGAGGAAATACAGTGTTCTAAGTAGTATGGGGGCTGGGATTTAGCTCAGTGGGTAGAGCGCTGCTCTGCAGTCTCTAAGGTCCCGAGTTCAATTCCTAGCACCGCAGAAAATGGGAGAAGGACCTGGCAATCCACTCCCAAGGCAATCCCGAAACAGTCAGCCATTGAAAACCCTATGAGGGTCGCTATGAGTCAGATACTGACTCGACGACACACAACAACAACAACAAGTAGTATGGAGCCAGGCACACATATGCACACCTGTAATCCCAGAGACTTGGGAGCTGGAGTCAGGAGGATCGCAAGTTCAAGGCCAGAGGCAGCCTGTTTTGCTTAGCAAGACCCTGTCTCAAAATGAAAAATTAGGCTGGGAGTGCAACTCAGTGGTAAAGGACTTGCAAAGCATGAATAAGGCCTTGAGTTCAATCCCCTAGTACCACAATAAATAAATAAATAAATAAATAAATAAATAAAAATATAAATAGTATTGAAATAATAAAAGTACCATCTGGGAATTACAGATCATGCCCCACACCAGGACAAATGCAAATGGATCAGAGATCTAAGTGAAAAAATGAAATTATACAAGTGCTAGAAATATATGCACATGGATGAACATATATGTAAATGTTTAAGCTTTGTGAGATAATTGTGTATGTGTAAATGTTTAAAATCAAATATACTTTTGCAAAAGGAACAGAGAGAGGCTAAGCCAGGAACTATTAAAACCAGTAACCTCAAGGCAGTGGGTTGAAAACAGTGGATTGAACAGCTATAGGTGCAAGACTTCCCTGAGTTTACCTGCTTGTATATTCTTGTCTTTGAGCCATGTACACGTTTTACACATTCAAACAATCATTAAATTAAAAGGATTAAAAAGTAAAGGCTAAAATATATGCTTGGAAAACTTACTGAGCATACACTCGGAAAACAGTGTTTCTAATTCCACATCAAATTGATAGCATTAAACCACAGAAAAAATAATTTTACTTGAACACATCACCGTGGCTGTACTTACATGGAGGCTGGAATTCTGAAGGCAAAAAGCACTACAAAGAAGCCTTCATGTTTCCTGAGCAGGTTTGTGGCTGTACAGTACTGTAATTCTAGAAGTACTTTGTTGTGTGATTAGGATAGAATGACTGAGTAAACATATGTATGTGGCTGAGAACTTGGGTTTCCACTTCAGACGAGGCAGGAAAGAAACATAGGGTGGGGGTGCCCTGGGAAGAACCTGATGGGACTGACTGATTTCAATATGTATTTCTTGACTCTGTCCATTGAAAGAGCATAGATGCAATGACACCTCAGTGGCCATGAGCACACCAGGTCCAGATCTTGGTTTCTAAACTTTCTCTCCAGTAAATAAATAGAGAAAAGAAAGAGGAACTCAGGAGTCCTTGGGAAGGAGGTGATTCCAGGGGATTGTGGCTCCAGGTGTGCCTGAGTCAGTGTCATGTCACAAGTCTGGAAAAGCTCCAAGACAGTCGGATCCTGTCACAGGTGTCTGAGAGATGACTTGTACTGGCCAAATTTGGGTCAATTTGAGCATCAAAAAGAATCCCAGTGTAATGAACTAAAATGTACTGAAATCTACAGAAACAAAACTTAACAAATAAGAGGAGAAAAGGGAGGAAAGAGAAAAGCCTCTCCTACCCCCCAAAATGCAGAAGGAATGCTAGAATCAGAGTCTGTATTTTGTAATGACCAACACCAAAAACTGATTGAGGCACAGATCGTGAATGAACCAGTGAGTACGGAGTTGTTGTTAGGTGCTGTCAAATTGGGTCCAACTCATAGCAGCCCTCTGTACAACAAAAGGAAACACTGCCGGACACTGTGCCATGCCTGGCATTATGTCAGTGCTTCTCTGCTCTTCATAGGGTTGCCAAGTTCTTCTCCTGCTTTTGCAGTGCTGGGGATCAAACCTAGGGCCTCAGAGAACACAGAGCAGCATTCTACTGACTGAGCTAAACACCATCAAGGAGTTGTTGAGGGTCAGGATATTCACGTGGTCTCAAAACACCAGCCCTCACATTACTATTTACAAAGGAGAACATTCTAATCCCTACAATGCAGAGAGAAGCAGTCCTTCCTTAGCCAAGTCATCACACAAAGCATTATCAGCAGTGGGAAGGGCAGGAATGATGCGCCTCCAGATGCAGTACAACAAAAGGTACACAATGTCACTTTCATGGTATCCTTGCCAAAAAAATTCATTCTGAATCGACTCAAGAGGAAACAATCAGATAAATCTAGAAAATGGGCCACAAGACAGCTGGCTTAGGCATCTCAAAACTGACAATGCTAGGGGTGGGGAGAGGCAGAAAGATTGTTCTACACTGAAGGAGACTATTTAAATAGAGACAAAATCAAATACAAAGATTTTTCCTGGCTTGGATAGGTAGAGCCATGAAAGATAACTTTTGAAACAACCAGAGAAAGTGGAATATAGGCTGCATAATACATGATCTTACTGAATGAGCATTAATTTTCTTAGGAGTGTTCACTGTACTGTAATTATGTGGGGATACAATAGTGATATATTTAGAGGTGAAATGTCATGATATCTTTACTGGTTTTCAAGTGGATTGGCGGAAAAACAAGGTTATGTGTACAGAGAGAAAACAAAAGAGGCAAAATGTCAGTAGATCTAGGGGCATGGGGTATGTATTGAGGGTGTCAAAACAATGTGTGACACTTTTCTTTTCTTTTCTTTCCTTTTTTTTTTCAGTACTGAGGAGTTGAACCCAGGGCCTTGAACATGCTTTCGCAAGCACTTTATCACTGAGTCACACCACCAGCCCATATTTTACTTTTTATTTTGAGACAAGTTCTCACAAAGTTATGCAGGCTGCATCTGACTTCAAACTTGCTATCCTCCTGCATCCTCCTCTCAAGTCACTGTGATTATAGGCATGAGCCACCATGCCAGGCTGTTACAGACATTTTAACAGATGTTGTCCATGTATCTGTTTTCCAAGTTCAATTATTGAATTGAGGTAGCAATGTGTAGCTTGAGGCTCACTCCAAAGTCAGCATTAATCAAATGAATGCTAGTGCCACCATGTAACAGGCAGGACAGTCAAAGAAAATGGTGGGAGAATAGGTGGTGGAAGAGCCCAAGACCATTTTGAACTGGAATTTTGAATGCAAGAACACTGTGGAAGTACAATCACTGTAGAGGCACAAGTACGCCACAGAGCCTCCAACATGACTAAGAATTGCACACATCTGTGATAAGTTTAGCACACATGGTATTGCGTGTGATGTGCACAAGGGACAATCGGGGCCTCGCACAGCAGCAAGCCCTACTGCTTCTGCTATGGTGTTGGAGCAGTTCACACGCTCACCTCAGACATCCACCGAACAGTGTGCACGTGAGGCAGGAATTAGCAGAACACGTACAACACATTTTGACAACAGTGAAATGGAAAGTTTTCCTCCCAAGATGTGTATACATGTTGGTCACTCTGTATTTTGATTGCATGGTTCTTTCAACTTTCCTCTGGATTTGAGGATTTTCCAAATAGAAAGAGGGCAAGAAAGGAGACAGGAAACTACCCCAGGCCTTGGGCAACCAGCCAAGTTCTGTTAGGCAAGGGCTGTTGTTCTAGTGCAGAGTGTGAGCTGTGCGTGTGGTGAGGGGACGCTGGTGCGAGTATTTCAATTGTGAAATGATCATTTGGATAAACTGATGGGAGCTTTCTTTTCCTGGGAACATGGTTCCCTCAATGGGGGAGCCCCAGGACGGCATTTGCTCCTGCCTTGCCCATGCAAGCTTTGTCCTCCCTGAGATCTAAGGATAGTGCTGAGAGGCAAACCCACAAGCCTGCTGACAGGCTGCAGACTCAGAGAGACGTTCTGGAAATTTTTTCATCAAATTGACTAAATTGGTTCACAGATGGGCCACTGTTAAACAGAAGGTCTTGGTAAGCGGGAAGAAAATTAACTATCCTGTTAAAATTGAGGATTTTTCAACCCTAATTAGCCAAAGAGATAGAGTGAAAATATACTTTCACCTTATCTCTTCAATTTGTATGCTGACCAAATAATCCGAGAAGCTTGGCTTTATGAAGAAGAACGTGGCATCAGGATTGGAGGAAGACTCATTAACAACCTGTGTTATGCAGATGACACAACTCTGTTTGCTGAAAGTGAAGAAGATTTGAAACATTTACTGATGAAGATCAAAGAACACAGCATTCAGTTTCCACTCAACATCAACAAAACAAAAATCTTTACAACTGGATCAGTATCCAACTTCACAATAAATGGAGAAAAGATTGAGATTGTCCATGATTTTGCTTTTCTTGGTTTTATAATCAACACCCATGGAAGCAGCAGTCAAGAAATCAAAAGATGCATTGCTTTAGGAAAAGCTGTTGCAAGAGATCTCTTTAAAGTACTAAAAAGTAAAGATGTCACATTGAAGACAAAGGTGCGACTGACTCATGCCATGGTATTTTCAGTTGCATTATATGGTTGTGAAAGCTGGATGTTGAACAAGGGATTGTTGTTGTTGTTGTTAGGTGCCGTAGAGTTGGTTTCCGACTCATAGCGACCCTTATAGGGTTTTCAATGGCTGAGTGCTTCGGGATTGCCTTGGGAGTGGATTGCCAGGCCCTGCTCCCATTTTTGCAGTGCTGGGAATTGAACTTGAGGCCTCAGAGACTGCAGTGCAGCGCTCTAACCACTGAGCTAAATCCCAGCCCGGCTGAACAAGGGATAGAGGAGAAGAATTGATGCTTTTGAATTATGGTGCTAGAGATGAATGTTGAATATACCATGGACTGCCAAAAGAAGCAACAGATCTGTCCTAGAAGAAGTGCAACTAGAGTGCTCCTTGGAAGCAAGGATGGCTACACTGTGTCTTATGTATTTTGGACATGTAGTCAGGAGGGACCAATCCCTGGAGAAAGACATCACGTTTGGGCGAGTGTCAAGTCAATGAAAAAAGGAAAACCCTGCACTGAATGGATTGACACAGTGTCTGCAACAATGGGCTTAAACATAAATAAGATTTTGTGCCTGGCACGGAATTGGGGAGTGTTTCGACCCGACTCAACAGCACCTAACGACAACAACAATTAGCCAAATACCCCATAGCTTCACTATAAGTCCTGCCAAAGTGTCTCTCTATGAGAACTGTCCACAGTGTCCCAAAGGGGACACTGGCCTCACTGTTGTCCTTGGCACAAGGCATCTGTCCTGTGGCTGGCCATCCCTGCCTGGGGAAGAGGAAGAGCTGTCAGTACCAAGGGAGAGCTAGGCTGCAAAATGAGAGACCAGGATGTTGGCTCACTAAGTCCTGGGGGCAGAAGGCACCTGCCAAGCTGTGCTGCAGAAGGGTGGCTTGCTTGTGCCTGGCTGCTGCTCTGGGGTCTAACTTCCTCCCGGATCAGCCTGACTCCATCTAGTGTTAGTTTTGGAAACTTGAATAGTGCCTCCTCCTTCTTCCGAAGTCCCTCTATCCCCGCCCTTCCTCGTCCTCTCCATGCTCCTTCTCTGGTCCTTTGCTTTCAAAATGTTTATTGTTGAATAACCACCGCAGCTGTCTTGGGATTGTGGGAATTGCCCCTTCTAGCCCTGATGCCACCAACTAATCCAAAATAATCAGCTTCTCCCTGGCCTTGCCGGGCCTGGCTCCAGCGGGGCTTCACAGCAGGTCTGAGTCTCGGCAGGGGCAGCCACTGTGGGGAGGGAAATGGTGCCGTCCCTGCCCTAGTGAGCTTTGGGAAGGGTGTCCAGAAGTTTCAGGACAGCGTCCAGACTTGGCTTCACACGAGGTCATCCGACTCCCTAAGCAGAACCCACTCACCTCTCCAACCCCTTCCCTCCCCTCCTTTAGGTAAACCCTAGGCTTCCACTGCATTGCTTGACCCTTGGCCAAATGCCTTCCACAATGACCCTCGTGAGCCTGCACGGACCAGGGTCCCTTGGCCTGTGTCAGCTCCTCCTTGTCCTCCAGCACTGCAGGCCAACTGAGGCCCACCTGCACCCTACACATCCTTCTTCCTATTGGGCTACACCTCCTGCACCCCCAGACACATAGCCACACAGCCATACATGCATAGCACTGCCACTGTGCCCTTGTGACCCTGGGCTAACCATCACCTGGGACCCGTGTGAGTGCTCTGTAGACCGAAGGAGCTGGTCTTCCCTTTGCTGCTGCTGCTGCTGCTGCTGCCGCCGCCGCTTCTGCTGCTGCTGCTGCTGCTGCTGCTGCTGCTGCTGCTGCTGCTGCTTCTTCTTCTTCTTCTTCTTCTTCTTCTTCTTCTTCTTCTTCTTCTTCTTCTTCTTCTGCCGCCTCCTCCTCCTCCTCTTCCTCCTGCTCACCTTCCTCCTCCTCATGTTCCTCCTCCTTTTCTTCTTCCTCCTCTCCCTCTTCCTATTCCTTTTCCTCTTCCTCTTCTTCCCTTTCTCCTTCTCCCTCTCCTCCTCCCCCTCCTCCTTCTTCCTCTCTCTCTCTCTCATTTGTTTGTTTGTTTGTTTGTCTTTACTTAAGGGTTGAACCCAGGACCTCGCACATACCTTGTAAGTGCTCTGCCCCTGAGCTTCATCCCCAGCCCATTTTTTATGTGTTATTTTGGGACAAAGTCTTGCTAAGTTATGCAGGCTGCCTCTGGCCTTGAACCTGCGATCCTCCTGCCTCTGCCTCCTGAGTTATTGGGATGACAAGCATGGGCCACCATGCTGAGACTTCAAAGCAATGCTAGGAGGCAAACATGTTGTCTTCCCTTTTCTTAACCCCTGTACCTACTCCAGGGCCACAAGTTCATTCATTCATTCACATACAGGTGCCCCACTCTGTTCTAGGCATGGTGCCAAGCACTGAGGAGCAGAGATGAAAAGGAAGACCTCCATGCTCAAGGAACTTACATTTTAGGGAAGAAACCATAAAAAAGTAGACAATGACATATAATGTCAACTGGTACAAAAAGTGATAAAGAAAACTAAAGCCAGGTAGGGAAAAAGATGATGGCTAGGGTAAGAGCTTCTATTTAAAACAAGTCATCTAGAATAAAATGATGACATTGAAACAGAGATATGAAGGAAGTGAGGTAGAAGGCTTGCAGGAATCTAGGCAAAGGGAATTTCCATGTTAGAAAATAGCACATGCAAAGATCCTGAGGCAGGACTATCTTTGGAAGATATAGGTTCCATGCAGAACAGCAGAGTGGCTAGATGCTAGCAGGTAAGGTAGGTAACCTGGGGAAGACTCTGTATGTCTCCCTAGGCAGATCCTGACAGGGGCTGCTAACTTCCTTCTGAGTGTGGGGATGCCCTGGAGGGCTTTGAGCAGGGGATGGGCAGAATTGAACCTGGGGCATGCAGAAGCCAGCCCAACCTCTTTTGGCCACTGTACTCTGTGCCCTCCACTCTTGTGACTTCTTCAGAAAGTGGAGGAGGGAGGTTAACTCTAGTCCCTAAGATAAAGCTGGGGAGACAGCAAAGCAGTGCAATGGCTGAGACAAGAAGGAAACAAGCCCTGGCCAGCCACATCCGCATTGGCAGAGACCTTACCTGGAGGCCGCCTTCTTTCTCCCGACGGCATCTAAACAGAGAAAGCAGGGTGTGAGGAAGGCACTCGGCACATGCTGAGGGCTGTGTGGCTGTGTGAGGGGTCACAGCTGGCTGGCTTGGGCAGAGCAAGAAGCTCTGGGCCACATTGCTGTGAGATGCTGGGGTTCCCGTGTGGTGGCCCTGCCTTTGGCGCTGTTGGAGCTTCCCTGAAGCCCCTTTGTGACTCCCTAGGGCCCAGCCCATCCTCCCTTGCCTCACTCTCACAGACACCATGACCACTGAAGCCCCTCATGCAACTGGACACACCGTGGGCAGCTCAGGAAGCCCCCCAGCTGTACCCCCGCCTCTCCTGGCCAGACCACCCCTTTCCACGTATCTTCACAGTCACAGACGAACCCTCAGAACCCCTCCCAGAACACTGTGTCAGCATTGCGGTTGAGCCTAATATAGCAGAGGATGTTCTTGTGGGGGCACCTGGAGAGAACAGGGTACAAATCCATGTTGCATTTTGATACTGAAACTGGGAACCTGACTACTCAGTGTCTTCTTGGGGGCCCTTCCCTGTAGGTGCCATGGAACGTGGACTCCTGCACCACAACTCACAAGAGCCTAGCAGCATTTGGATCACAAGCGATCACTCAGCCCTGCTGGGGGGGGGGGGGCACGCACCCAAACTGTTCCACATCACAGCATCAGCAGCACCTCTGACATTCACCCATACCCAGGACCACCTAAGGGCCTCCTGGGATTGATTTTATCTGATCACCTCACTGGGTCAAGAGAACAGAGACTCCTGTCTGAAGCCAATATCAGATCTTCTTCCTTTCTTCTCCAGGAGCCCTCTCAGGAATATTGGGAGCCACTGAGTAGAGAAATACAGAAAGAGACACAAACACAAAGAGAGACAAAGAGAGAAAGAGAGAAGGAGAGACAGAGACAAAGGCAGACAAGACACAGAGACAGACAGATAGAGAAACAGGAAAAGAAAGAGACAAAGACAGACACATATATAGAGAGAAACAGAACAGAGCACAGAGACAGAAGGAGACAAAGACAGAGGCAGAGACAGACAGACTGATGGAGACAGATGGAGAGGCCACTTCCTATCTTTTCTGAAGCCTGCTGGACCCTTTACTTGTGGTTTTTATTCTTTCTCTGGCCAAGGCTTTCTGCTTCACAGGACACTGTCTGATAGAGTTTGGATCTGGAACATCCCCCGGGGGCCTATGTGTTAAAGGTTATTCCCCCATTTGAGGTGCCATTGGGAGGTGGTGGAACCTTTAAGAGGTGGGGCTTAGCAAGAGGTCTTCGGTCTTGGGGTACACCATCAAGGAGGGTTGTGGGACCCGGGCTTCTTCCTCTCTCTCATTCTCTTTTTTACAACCCAGCCACTAGATGAACCAGCTCCTTCCACCACACGCTCCCACCATGATATATTGTGCCACCACAGGGCCCAGTACAACAGGGCCAATTGATCATGGTGGAAACCTCTAAAAGTGTGACCAGCAATGAACCTTTCCTCTTTTTAAGTTTATTACTTCAGCTATTTTGTCATAGTGATGTAGTGCTAACACATGGTCCTCTCTTGGGCACATCACGTGTCCCTTACCATAGGTGCCCAGGGGCGTGCTTCTCATGTCTGAAGAGTCATTATCTGACAAGTGTTTCCTGATCATGCAGATCTTCAGGGCAAGGAAGCTGGCAGTTATGGCGACACCCAAAGCTGTCCCGATGATGGCGTATTTGAAATCTGAAGCACAGGGAGGAATGGAACCCAGGATTCAGTCGCCACCCTTCAAGGGTCTCCTTCACTTGGCTGAAGTCCAGAATCCTATACCTGGGCCTTATTGTCCCATGTTCCCAGAGGCTGTGGCCAGCCTCCTTTTTACTTTCCCAGCCCCTCCTGCCCGAGGATCCCACCCCTGGTCCCTCCAGCTGTGGGAAACATTCCCACCTTTCATTCAGGCTCAGCCCCGTGTAGGACCTTGTCGCCCCTGCCCCAGGGGCCAGGTGGCTCACTTCTCGGCCTCCTTTAGCCCTGCCTCCCTCATTCCTCCATTAATTCATTAATTCATTTACCCAGTATACACTCATTATATAACTATTGCACAGTGAGGCTGAAGGCAAATGAGAAAGACCCAGTCTGGTCTTCAAGAGGCCTAGAGTGGAAGAGCTCAGTTTAATGCCACATGGCATTAACTTGGGAGTCCCAGGAGCCCCGAGGATCTGCAGAGCAGCCTTGCAGGGAGGCAAGCCTGAGGAGGGGAGGGGCTGGCTAGTGCTGGGCTGGGGAAGGACACACTGATTTGGGGGGGCTGGGGAGCACACAGCACCTGCTGTCCAGGACTCACGGCTGCAGTGTGTGGTGCGTGGGTGCTGGAGCAGCCCATCAGGCACAGAGAGCTGACAAAGGTGGTCCCGAGTCTCATGTCCCCTTAGAGGACAGGCACTAGTGCAGTACCAGGAGGAAACTGTCACCCTCTGGTGGGCCTGCACATGAGACGGCCCTTGCTCTGCATGCTGTTGGCAGAAACCAATCCCACCACCCGCCTGCGCTCCTAGGCTTTTTAAGGGTCTCCTCCCTGCCTCGCAACTCTGCACCTGGTGAGCTGGGTGGCCACCTACCAATCTCAGCCCCTGGAGACTTGCCTGATGCCAACACTTGAGCTCCTCCAACATCTGCAAAGACAGGAAACCGGAGTTGGGTTAGAGCCCCAGAGATGGGTTGGAGCAGATAGCAGAGACAGGCTGGGGGGCACAGGCCAAACCTGTGTCTCCCACACCTGCTCCCACTTGCCCATCCCCCTCAGGAGCTCCTCACTGCCACAGGCTGGGGCCATGCTGGAATGTCAGAGTCTTTGTAAAACCCCAACAAGGAGCCAGGACTGCTGGGCTCAGGGAACCAGCATGGGGCAGTTTCCAGGCCCCCCGTGGGACCTGGCCTGCCTCTCCTGGCTCTTCCACCACTCCCATGTCCCCCTAAGCCAAATGGTGCCACTTCCAGCTCCCCATATGGCCAGCTGGCGTCTCCTGCCCTGGGACACCTCCCTGTGCCTGGCCCCATCCACTGCCCTCTCCTCTCTAACTGCCCTTTGTCCCGTGTCCCTCCCTCCCTGACTCCCACATCTGGATCTGCCCCAGGGCTGGGAGCTCAGCAGCCCCATGCTTACCTGACCTAATGGACCAAGTCATTATTTATTTAACAGCATTTACCTAAGACTCCTAGAAGCTTCTCTGCTATTAACCCAGTGAACGTGTGATGCACAGGATGTATCAGCTGAGGTCTGCTGAGTGAAGGAGTGAGTGGGTGAGTGATGGGGGTGGGGTGCTTACAGGGGTGCCTCTTGCTTCCTGCCAGGGCTCCAAGAGTTAAGGCAGGAGACATCATTCACAGGCATTTCTGCTGGACCCACAAACAGGTTAGGGAAGACTGCGGGCCTTGGGGAGGAAGGTGTGCACTGGGTGGTGACTTATTTTGAGACAGACATTTGATGAGGTACTGGTGTTCATATATTTCATATGACTGGCACTGTGATCATCAGCATTTGATGAATGAAAAGCTGGAGGCATCATGGACTCAGTAATGTACCCATGGGCTGCCCTGAGCGCCCAGGAGGCCCAGTACTGTATCCAAGGAGGCTCATGGGGCAATAGGGTCCTCTCCACTTACCTGTGGGGTGTGCCCTCCTAGACCCCTAATGGATGATACAACCATAGATCATCCCAAACTCTGTAGATGCTGTGTGTTTTCCTATACACATACATCTGTGACAAAGCTTAGCTAATGAATTAGGCACAGTAAGACATTAGCAATAATTTATAATACAGTAATTTGTTGTTGTTAGGTGCCATTGAGTCGGTATCCGACTCATAGTGACCCTTTGTACAACAGGGGAAACACTATTGTCAGTGTTTCTCTGCTGTGCATAGGGTTTTCAATGGCAGATTGATTTTTGGGAGGGGGTTGCCAGGTCCTTCTCCCAAGCCTACAGCTTCTCGTGTTCCCAGGAGGTCTCCCATCCAGGTACTAACCAGGCCCGACCCTACTTAGCTTCTGAGATCTGACAGGATCAGATGCCACAGGGCTATGGCTGTAGGCAATACAGTAATAGTAACAATATATTACCAAAATTTATTTAAAACTTATGAATTGTTTATTGCTGGAGCTTTCCATTACTATTTTCAGATCATGGTAGAATACAGATTACAGATGACTGATAGCTCAGAGAGTGAACCCACTAATCAGGGAGCCTGTAACACCAAATCATCCTTTCCAGTGGCTGGGAGCCACAAACAGTGGCCCCCCCCCCCACCACTTCATTTGCATGCATAGCTTCCAGGCAAAGGCAAGAATTGTTGTTGTTGTTGTTAGGTGCTGTCAAGTTGAGTCCGACTCATAGAGACCCTACGTACACCAGATGGAAAAACTTCCCCATTTTGTGCCAGGCAAACTAACTTGTTTATGTTTAAACCCATTGTTGCAGACACTGTGTCAATCCATCTGGTGGAGGGTTTTCCTCTTTTGCATTGACGTGCCACTCGCCCAAACATGATGTCCTTCTCCAGGGATTGATCTCTCCTAACTACATGTCCGAAATATGTAAGACGCAGTTTGGCCATTCTTGTTTCCAAGGAGCACTCTGGTTGCACTTCTTCTAGGACAGATCTGTTGGTTCTTTTGGCAGTCCATGGTATATTCAATAGACATCTCCAGCACCACAATTCAAAAGCATCAATTCTTTTTCTGTCTCTCTTGTTCAATGTCCAGCTTTCAGAACCATGTGATGCCACTGAAAATACCATGGCATGAGTCAGACGCACCTTCGTCTTCAATGTTCAATAC